>JAUPMG010000014.1:26580489-26598142 GCA_031762675.1 Pachysandra terminalis
AGAGACTATCAACAGTCTCATGATACATTAACATATTAAAAATATGCGGCTCCATAGATCCGTATATCCAACTCAAGTTTAGGCAATTGTCGATATCCCATTGATTTGCCTTGGGATCATTATCAGCCAGACGTGGAGCTTTTCCCAAAAGCCAAGCAGACTTACCTCGGCCACCAATAAACAACTTCAAGGACAGAGACCAAGCAGAAAAATTGCGTCCATTCAACAGGACACTAGTAACTCTCCCACCGGACACGGGAGGTGCCAAATCAGAACGGGCACCGGAAAATTCTGCCATAGAGAATTCAAACAAAAAGCAAATAATTCAATGGAGAGAAAAAAGGGAAAAAAGGAAGGTTACAAAAGCCTTCTAGATCATCAACAAGCACAAAGTGACCAAATTGTGGTTCCCCAAACCACAACAATCCACGCTAGGGGTAAAACCCTAGGTTTGCTCAGAATAGTAGAAAAGAAACAAACCTAGGGCATCCAACAAGAGTGGTCGCGTGAACGAGAGAAGGGGGGGTGGTCTATCACGCGCGCGAGAGAAGGAGAAGAGGCGGTGCGGTGGTGGTGTCGTGCGCAAGAGAGAAGGGGCGGTGCGGTGGTGGTGTCGCGCGCGAGAGGGAAGAGGAGGGGTGGTGGTGGCGGAGTCGCGCGCGAGAGGGAAGAGGGTGGACGACGGTGGTGGTGGAAGGTGGGTTAGGGTTAGGCTTTGATACCAAATTAGCAGAAAAATTAGAGGAGAAAAGATTTTGATTGAGAAATTACTAAGTGTCCACAGCTTGGGTTTTATACCCAAAGACTAAAACTAATGCTATTACAATAATGCCCTTTTATTTCTAACAAGTATCACCACCATTGATATGCACCTTAAAGCCCCAACTTGATACGAGATATGACCATAAGAAAACCAATGTAGAATGAAAGATTGTATTGAATCTCCATTCCATAACCCCATATTGAAAATCTGCCCAAAATGATTCCAAATATCCACGGCCAACACCCTATTAAAGAAGAGATGCATAACAGTTTCCACTTTACTATGAGAACAACAAACATACTTTGATACCATGTTAATACCAAGAGGCTGAACCATATTATCCACAGGTATCGCAACGTGCAACACTTTTCACAAAAAAAAAATGGAGCATTTCGAAGGAATATGATGAAGCCATACCTTTCTCCACCAAGCAAAATAAGACCCTCTGATTTGCAAACAGTTGTAGGCTGACTTTATCGTAAAACCAGCAGCAGTTGGTTTCCAGCATAGGATCAATGGTTCGAATCCCCAAACCAGCAATATGACCAGGAATATCCTGTCTTCTTTCCTCCGAAACACCTGTAACATGAAAGTTCAATTGAAATGCTTGACGTACAGTCACTGAAGTGTCATATTCCCCTTCAAAATCTGCACAAATAGGCCCAGATCCAAGTCAGTTTTCTTCCCAAAAACTCAGCTCCCCACGTCCAACCAACCATACACTCTGATATTGGAATACACGTACCAATTCGAACAAATGTTTCCAAAAGGAAGATATGTAAGAGTGTGCCCTCAAAGACCAAAGTGACACTCTCTTAATGCATTTAGCTTGAAAGAATTTCACCCAAAGAGAAGAGTTCTCAAAAATATTCCAGATCTGTTTCAATCTAAAGCTTTTCATCACCACCTCCAATCTGCACACGTGTAAACCTCCTTCAGATAGAGTCTACATACCTTCAGCCAAGAGATCCAATGGTGCTTCATTTTATCACCATTGCTCCCCCAGAAAAAATCAGCCATCATTCTTTCCAACCTTGAGAGAATAATAGTAGGAACATTGAGCGCCGAGAGCAAATATATAGGCATACATGATAATACGTGCTTAATCAAAATTAAACGCCCTCCTTGAGTCAGCAATTTAGATTTCCAACCGAAATTTTGTTGCTAACCTTTCTAACCAGATCATCAAATAAGTGGACTAACGTCCGCCCTTTATGTAGAGGAACACCCAAGTACGTAAGAGGGAGACTTTTTTGTTGATACTCCGTAATAGCAGAAATATTGGACACTCAAGGAGAAGAAATTTATTTTGATGTGATAAAGCAACTCTTGTTAGAATTAACCCTGTCCAGAGCACAAGCAATACACATTGAGAAAATCCACTAAACCTTTGATAGAAGACATCCTGCCATTCAGTAATATAACAATGCCATCTGCATATAGTAAGTGCGACACCATTGAACGTCCTTGAGGTGAGTTGAAATGAGCAATCTTGCTCCCTTCAAAAGCTTTAAAAGGCCCCCTACTCAAGACATCAGCCCCCAAAATAAACATGAATGAAGATAAAGGGTCCCCTTGTGTATTCAAAAAAATCTTTGTATTCCCCATTAATCATGACCGAGAAGAAATTATTCTGCAAGCAAGAGGCTATAAGAGAAACAAATGGTCAACTATCACCAACAGCCATCACATACCACCACCACCACCCATTGCCTACTACTACCACAACTTACCAACAGCACCACCCATCACTTCCTACCACCACTTTCCATTGCATACCATGTACCGCCACCACCACTAACCACCTTATACATGATCATCGTTCACCAGATATCATCACCCACCCCCATTGCATACAACCACCAACCATCGCTTACCATGTACCAACACCACCACTAACCACCTTATATTGCAACCATCAACCATGGCATATTACCATCCACCACCACCACCTTCCACCATGTCAACCACCATTACCACCAACTACCATATGCTGCTAATCTCTCTTTCTCTCGTCAACATGTTTTTTTATAATCAGGTTGGTCTCCTATGGACACGATAAGGTTGTATAAAATATGATACCAATGTAAATCCACCATGATAGCGTGAAGTCACATTTGAGTAACATATCTCATTCATATATATTAATCAAACCCCAAATCCAAATAGTGGATTTGGGAAATTTCAAATCGTTTGATCAAGTAATTTATCCAAACACATACTCTCTTTTACCTATCAAAAAAAAATTATCCAAACAATAAAATCCTAAATCCATGAATTTCAGATCTCTGGAGTAGAAATCTGAGGATTTAAAAATCCAGAGACCAAATCCATGAATCTAAACGCACTCTTATGGAAATGTTCAATGGTTTCATGAGGGTTCCAAAATTTGCTTTCATGTGATCTCCAGAATCGTATCTCAGTAGAATTTAAAAAATGACAAGGTGTAACTGTAAGCATCCGGAGCTTTATCCCCTTATTCTGATCTGATTGTGCCCTACACCTCTTCTTTGATTCTTCTTTCAATCCAATCAGCCTCTTCTCTAGAGATAGAAGAGAACTCTAGCCTGTCTAGGCTCTCATCCCCCCAAAATTTGGTCATTTTTTGTTCATTTTCCTTATAGCACTAGTAAAGATACGGATGAACTGGGGTTTTTCTATTGTATCTTGAGCTACTTTGCATTCCCCTTTTGCTGTCAGCAAATTAATTTGGACTAGCAACAAGCTTTCATCCTTAGATCTTCTTTGTAACTTTCCCTCTGGAGGATATAATGTCTTTCTCTTTCTTTAGGTGTAACTTCATAACCTCTTTATATGATTCCATCTGGCTGCCATGTCAATTTTCAATGCGAACATCCTTATTCCAAACTACCAACTTCTCTTTCTTTCATCCGAAAGACAAATGTTGCTCAACCTGTCCTTTAAAGGATTTATATCACTCATCTACTATTCTTCTTAGATGTGTATCTTCCAGCCTCAATTTTATTTCTAATACAGATGGCTTTATTGGGGAAAACTTTCTTAAAACATGGTCAGTGATCTAACATCAGTCTAGACATTGTTCTTTTCCTTTTTTTTTCAGTTAACAGAACTTATATATTAAAACTGGAAATCAAAATAGGAACATATAACTGCTGTCCAAGATGGACAACAAACATGATCGTAAAAATGATTACAAGTCTTGACATTGTTCTTCCTTGGGATAGAACATTTTCCAATTGATTGAGATTAGAAACATGTCCAAAATTAAAACATTGCTTCTTCCTCGTTAATTCATTTGTTTCAAGCTCCAAAGGTGAATGATGAACTTGTTTTTGTTGATTTGTAGGTTTATTAGGCATATAAATATTGGTATGGGATCAGTACAAAATTGGGGAAGAATGTTAAACAACTAATCTTATTTGTTGGTGAAGGCTATGGAAGAATTCTGATTTTTGAGCACTAGGTTCTTCGCCAAAATATATTCCATTAATATTCACAAGATACTTTTTATGTTTAATTCTTTTTAGTTCTTTCAATCTGTAAAATATGTGCATTAACAGGTATGCCATGGAGTTTGTGGATTTTCAGTTGATCAATAAACTGTCTCTACTTCTCTTAATTAGAAGTGCAACTCTTTAAATACTAAAGCAATAATTAATTTTCTTTATTAACAAGTTTTATACACAAACGTATACACACTAGCGGAAGCCCATGGAGTGCACGGGTGTGATTAACGTAAAGGTGTCAATAGGTTGGGTTCAGGATAGTCAGATCCGATATTATTATATGAAACAGTTCCGGGTCTTGTTGGCTCCGGTTCTAGGATGTCACCGTTAGTCCTAGAATTTAATCTGCAAATATCCTGGTTATTGACAGGTACCTGACACTTATTACATAATGGATTTGCAAATTGCTAAGTATAAAGAGCTTCTTTATATAACAAATTATAACAAAAGGACAAGCAGGTACAAATCATGGTTCAAAATATTGTATAACGGATGCGTATTGGTAAGTCCAGAAACGGATGCTTATTGAGATACATATCAGATATGCGTGTAAATGCTGTAAAATCATGGATATGGTGGATACATATAGGAAATGGTGAATACTTAAAACAAGACTTATTTAGATACAAAGATAAGCTAAAAACATGATTAAATTAACATGTTTTTCATATCATACACCCTCACACATCATGTATATTAATGTAGAAACAAAATGGTACGTGCACAAATGCATGAAAATTTAAAAAAATTATTAAATAAAAGTAAGGCTATAATATATCACATAAATTAATAAACACAAAATCATTCATTTCTATTGCTTGGCTTACAGCCATTCATTTCTGTTGTGTAGCTTGCATGGACGTTTTGTAGTTCGATACTTTTGCTATTTCCCATCTTGGACAATGCATATTGGCTTGTACAGTTTCTCACATACATATAAGATTCATCATTGTTACTCATTAAATCATATTGTGATTATTGATTTTGAAAATCTAAACAACTAATTAATTACGTAAAATTATAAACTAAATTTTTTATGTATTACCAAACTACCTTATTTATATGGATATAAAAGATTATTAATAAACACTTGGTAAAGCTAAGAGACCTTTTATACCCGGATGGGTCCAATTCTTAACGAGGGGCCAATATTTTAGAGAACCAAAATCGAATCTGATTGTGTAGTGGGTCTATGGACCCAGTATTAAAACCTGTTAAATAGGTTGGTCCTTTCAGGTTTGTCAGGTATCCATTGACACCCTTAGATTGATGGGGCAATTTTTGTTGAAATCTTTGTTTTTTGGCTAGGTTCTGATACTAAATTATAGTTTAGGGCAGATCTCAGTCTGCAAACACCTGCTACAGCTGCAAACAAATCGACGGATGGATAAGATGTAGCACTTCACTTTTATGCTTCCATATTGGCGAAATGGTCTCGCACCTATTTTCCTCTATGCGGGAGTTCGTATGAGTGTGTTCAATGGTAGAGGTAATAATTTTTTATCTGACATGTCAACCTGCTCACATTTAGGCATGGTTTTAAATTTCGGCGGCATGCCGCCGAAATATTGCCATTTCCCCCCTTGGGGAAATGGTGGTATTTCCCAGATTTCAACAGATTTCGCCGAAATTTCGCCATTTCCCCCTGGGCAAAATTTCGGGCGAAATCGAAACTTAAAACCTTGCATTTAGGTCATCATAGTTAAGGTTTGTGATTTACTGGTCAGTTGCAAGTCTACTCACTTCTGATCTGTTGATAAAAGGATCAGCTTCGGTTTGGACTTTTTGAACTCCCTGATTGGTATACCTAGTTTTATTGTATGTAAATGTATTTAAAAAAAAACACATTTATATATACAATACACACACACATACACATATATTATATGCATGTACATGCAAATGTGTGCGTAATATGTATATAGCCAAAATAAAATTAAGAGAGAAAATGGGAAGTTCAACCTGGATAAGCATGTTACATTGATTTGAATCCATTAACCCTTTAAATTAAAGATGGCTATTTTGGTTGGGTTTAAGTTGAGCATAAACCAGTTTTAAGGACTTGTATTGTTATTACCAAGCATCTCCATTAGAGATGTAGCATCCAGAAACCTTATCATCATCATCATCAAAGTTGAGGAAATAACAATAGACATATGATGGTTCAATAGTGCACATGTTCACAACAACAATAACAACAACTACAATAATGATACTAATAATAATAACAATAATAATAGTAGTAATAATAGTTAATATTGACAATCAATCATCCAGGTCTGATTGGATTTTTAGATTAATGATTCTATTTGAAGAAGAGCAGCAACGATTTCTTAAGAACCATAAGTTTTGTAAGAAAACGAGTGTGGTCGATATGATCAAGAGATTGTTGATTTTGTGGAGGGTTATCGAGGCGAGACTTTGTCGGCAAGAAATTGCAACATGTATGGTGGAGGCTAAGATGTTGAGGGTGCAACAGAGATCACTGCTTAATGAATACTTGAGGACAGGAAAGAAGAGATATAGTATAAGACTCACCTAACTGGTTCCTTTCATGTTGAAAAAGAATGTTGCATATGAACCTAAATAAACCCGTTCCAAAAAATGAAGTTCTTTGGAAGATCACCTAAGGGAGAAAGGCTTTGGAGTTGGGATTTTGGTACAAAAGTGCGGGGAATGAATCGGTCGGCTATGTCCCTAGACTTCCCAGCTTCCCCATCATGTCCGAACGTAATCAGGGAAGATCTACCCAAGCACCACCTTGTGATCATAAAGGTGCATATTCCATACAATCATCTAAATAGAGGGAGAAAGGCTTGGGAATTTGGATTTTGGTAGGAAGTAGTGGGACTCACTGAAAAGAGTCTTTAAGCCCCCAAATATAGTTCCTTTTTATTGCTCAATTTATTTGTGATAGCATCTAGGGTATGGGAATCAACTCTAAGTTTGAAAAGAAAAACTTTCAAAAATCTAAATCATAGAAGAAATAAAAGGAAAAAAAGAAAACTCTGAGAAAAAAACAATAGTTACACATTGAAGAAAAGCTTTGCATGTACCTTTAAAAAAAAATGGATGAGAGAGAGAAAGAAACAAAGACGTGCTTATGATCCACAAGGGAGAGGGGAGATATTAGAACTAAGGTATCATTCCTAAAAGAGAAAAAACAAGATCTTTGTAGATCAACACCTAAAATTTCTCCCCTTATGTTTATCCTAACTTTCATCTAAGGGATCTCAATCTTTTTTTTTTTTTGGATAATTTTTAAGTAAATAAGAAAAGTTAAGTGGTAGGTAACATCCTTTTAATTTTTAGAATTCCCAAAATTTCTAAAACTAAGGATTTAAAGGGGAGTAGCAAAGAAAATAAAGTGGAGAGGAATAGGAAATAATGGCATGACAAGGTTTGAGAGGACTAGGAAACGTGAATGAAGAAGTGTAGAGAGATTTTAGGAGTCTATTTTGGGACTCATCATTTCCCTAGAAAAGTTGAATCAATGTCAGAGATATAAAATGAAATATTGATGGCTTCATTTATATGGTGAAACAATATGTGATTTACCATGGTTGGGTCTTGATCTCATTTAGTCAAAATTTCTAATAAAAACAACGATAGACTGTCATATATGAAATCATGATTCTTTCAACAATATGTGCTTTCTAACTATAATCTAGATTTTTTTTCCTGACAACTTTCATATATGTCACTCTATGATACCGACTTACAATTGAGGTTAGTATGTTTATTAAGGTGGATACAATGGAATATATTCCATGCAAAATGTAGTGGCAGGTATCTTATCCACGCTCAAAGGGTGATACAATGGAATATATTCCATGCAAATTGTAGTGGCAGGTATCCGATGCTGTGGATCAATATTGCTTGTTACAATGGGATATTAAGGACATATGAGACATTTCTTGGCTCCATTTGTATCATGATTGGAAGTTGGAAAAAGGGATGTGGTGAGATATACAACAAAACTATAAACTATGAATAAAGATTGAATGATCCTTCTTAGATGCTATAATTGGGACTCTATTGGCTGGGGGAAGATCTTTCTGGAAGCACCCTATCTAAGCATCTTTTCTCCCAAAATGTTCTCTATGACAAAAGCATGCCTAGCTTTGCAAATGTTTAGTTTAGCAATTAGATCTTGTTTGTTTTGTGTAACAAGATACTAGCAAATTCAAAGTGCAAACAAATATTACTAGGTATCTTGGAATATGTTAAGCATTGAATTCAATGTTGATAGTATTTTGACATCTTATGTTTCTTTCATCTAAATTTGGTTTGATCATCTTACCTTTTATTAACATGCTAACTGCTAAGCTATAAGGAGCATTGTGAGTTCCTGTTTATTTCTTTTTTGTTGAACAGAATTTTTTAGAGATTGTGCATTTTGTTATAGTTGATGGAGAGCTTTACATGTGAGGAAACAACTCAAATGGACAGCTTGGCCTTGGAAAAAGTAACAATTAAGCCCTTATCCTCCTATGAATTCTATTGTAGAATATAGCACAGAAATTTGTTACTTATTGATGTTTATGTTGGAGATCTGAACCTCAAGTATTTTTAACTTTGGAAAGCTAACTTCATATATTCCTTAAGAAATTGAAGCTACATGAATGGCCTGATTTGTTTCTCATATCATGAATTATATGAGTTGTGTAATTGATTAAATATGGTGATAATCAGAACTCAGGGAATCTTCAACTGAATTTGGTGAAGATATTATTTTTAATATTTACATATTAGGTTGGATGATTCCTTTTCCCCCTAAGGAAATTTTGTGGCAGTCAAAGTCAGTGTCTTGTACAAAAGTCTTGGGTTGAGCAGTGACAATTTTGTAATTGGTTAAAAGTAAGATGGCATATGGCTTCTTAAGCAAGAACTGTCTTGCTTTCTATCCAGTAAGTGCCTTGCTTCTAGTGAAAAAAAAAAACTTACCTTCCATAACGAATTATTTTTTGGCTTCTTTTGTTAGCAATTCATATCATGCCACCTTTTCCTTTCATGATACATGTCCGTGCGCGGTTTGAGTAGTGAGCCTAAGACATGTCACCATGAGCAATTTATTCTCTTTGATTGATCTTTACTTGATATTTATTCAGACCTTAGATCTTGTAGGAATTAAGAATAAACTCACGTTTTTTGTACAAAATTTCAGTTTATGATTTTTCATGTGGAAACTAGATATCAATCTTTCTAGTGAAAAGAATGGGTCTAGAAATGATTTTTGGTGTCAAAATTGACCTATTTATTTTGAACTGCTGCAATGCACAAACTGTTGCAGGATTGTCTTATGAGAAGTGTTCCCTGATCTTCCCTATGTGGCTGTAATACAAGTTTGTGTTATGACTAAGTTGCCTTATCATCTTGTTTAAATGATCTCTTCCAAAATATTTTGAAGCTTGGAAACTGATAATAGGTAAATGCAATTTTTGTACAAAATCTTCAGGGTCAGCAAACATGGTCACCATTCCAAGTAAAGTTGAATGCTTGAATGGGATCCAAATCAAAATGGTGGCTTTGGGCTCAGAGCACTCTGTTGCTGTTACAGGTGTGAAAATAGGACATGTCAAGCTTTTTGGAAATAAATTTTAGTTGGTGATTATGACATTCTATATTTTATCTGATAATGTATCAGCATTAGGGAACTGATTGCCCCTTGTTCAATGTTTTACCAGATGGGGGCGAGACCTTGAGCTGGGGAGAAGGAGGATCTGGAAGACTTGGTCATGGTCATCAATCTAGCATTTTAGGGTTTTTTAAAAGCTCAAGGTTGGATTTTTACATTTTACAATCTTTAGCTGTCTTCCGAAATTTGGCCATAACAGACACGACTTTTATATTTACATGTTCAACATGAATTCAGATTCCAGTCAAGGGAAAATTTTATTTGGAAACTGAATCTCATGTATCTGCTAAATTAAGATATAGTACAGGTTTGGTTTATATTTCGTCTGGTTTGCACAGTTATAGTGTATCTTTGATATTTTTTCTTATATATGTTTCATCTGATATGTATGATTTTCATGTATCGGTGATTTTCTTTTTTCCTTTTATTCTTGTTCTTTTCTGATGTAGGGTAGCTTTTAGATAAGGAATTGGGTTGTAGTAAACTATTTAAAAACAGCCTTGTACCTTTTAGATTAGGTGATAGCGATGGGCAATTGAATACTTTTATCAAAGAATTTATGAACAGTGGTAGAAAGCTCTTTTGATAAAAGAATCAGGGTTGCAAACTTGTAATACTCTGAAAGATCTGTAAAACAGAAAACCTTGATGTTGAAAAGGAGTCAGTTCAACTAGGGTTGATAGTTCCCGAAAAAACCTTTCTGAATTCTTCAATAAAGCACAGTATGCTTATTTTTATAAGCTAGGTAAGTTAAAACCTTTTGTAATAAGTCCATCTATAAGGCAGCCTAATAGAACTCAAAATTAACTTCTAAAATAAGTAAAAGCCTTAAAACAATCATACTATGCTAACTTAAGACAATTAACTTTTGGAATAATATGTTTATTACTGTGGATATGTAGTAATGGATATGCGGAACCCTCACAGGAAGCATAAATATTTCCAGTGTCTAGTGATCTCTTCAAGCTAGTAGAATAGAGAGTTGCTATAGCATAAAACCATACATACACCTAACATGCTAGGTTTTGCTTCAGCTAAATATAAGTATGCAGACACATACACAAACACCAAGTTGAGTTGTGTTTAAGCTCCAATACTTGTGTGTGTGTGTGTGTGTGTGTGTGTGTGAGAGAGAGAGAGAGAGAGAGAGAGAGGTCTATGTTGTAGCTTGATAAAGTTGCATCCATTGAAGAGATGCTTGCAGACAGAATGGTCAGGGTAGTTGAATGCTCAAATCATACTCTACTGGGGAATGAGAAGGAAGCATGTCAATGATCCCTGTTAATATTTGCATTTTTTTTGTTTAACAGTACCTTATGTGAGTTTCTAATATATCTCATTTATAACATTCAGGTTTGTGCTGATTTGTGTTACTTCATTGAAACTTATGTTTGGAATTTCCAAATCCCTTTTGTCCAGATGTGAAGTAAATGAGAAACGAATTTCTTCTTTCCTAGTCATATAGTGTTCTCATTATGAAACTCAGTACAACTTCATTTTCGAAATTTATCAGAATTTTCTTTTCTTCCTAGGTATAGAATAGTAACAAACTCTTCTTAATGTAGTGAATATACACCAAGGCTTATTAAGAAACTTGAAGGGGTGAAGGTATTTTTTCAACACTAACAACACATTTTATTCTTCGACATTTGATGATATCACCTTAAAGAATCCATCCTTTTAGAAATCTTCTGTTGATGATTGAGCTCCTCTGGGTTCACTGTTTCGTAATTATAGGTTAAAAATGTTTCTGCTGGGTTGCTGCATTCAGCCTGCATTGATGGTATTCAGTATCCCTTTCTTTGAGTTGATTATTTCCCGAGGCCTGGCTATTTTCTCCCTTTATAAATTAATTGGTTTCATCTTTTACAGAAAATGGATCTGTTTTTATTTTTGGCGAAAGGGCATTTGATAAACTGGTAAGTGTAGTGAACATACGTTTTGACAAGCAGTGTGCAGATTAGTGGGCCTGCTTGGTCACTTCTTGGATTTGAGTTCTTCTGATCAGGTCCCATTTTCAATGAATAATTTTAGCCCTTTGGAGGAGCAAACAACGTGACATCACCATCCACTATTGGCAAACTTCCATTTTCTGAAGAAGTTGCCTGTGGAGGTTACCACACTTGTATAATAACAGGTACTTCTTTATACGAAAGTTTGATTTTCTGTTATTTTAGTTGGATATAAAAGTTCTGATTGTCTTTTAATTTTGAAGGATATATAAAAAGTATAGAATTTACAAGTTGGAGAAACCTTGAAAACCATTTACAAAAGTAAAGCAGACAATGCCATTCCATAGACCTGGTCAATGTAAATCGTTTCATGGTCTAATTAATCTTGATACAATATTCGCTTCGCTCAAAAGTATTCAACTTCTTCCACGTTGCAATACTGCAAAGTTCTGACGGACTATTCTTTTGCTGCTAACCTTACTCTTTGTATATGTGGCTTGATGGTGAAATCCTCCAGAACCCCAATCAACCATTTCTGCGTTACGACCTCTCCATGTTTACTGTAGACTGACCAATGACCTACACCTTTGTCTGGATGTTTACTGTTTTCCAAGTTAAACATATATTTTTAAGTGTTGAGACCCTGCTAAAGATACATAAGACAATCACATGTTCAAAAAGATCTTTCCCTTCTATTGATGAATCCTAGTGAATGTTTTAGTATTCAGGAACCAAAAGACAAATCGCACTACTTGGATTTTTTTTACACGTTTTAATTGTTCTAAAGGACAAGATTAAGCTGAATACTTTTATTGTGTTGCATTATCTTGTAATTATATTATTGTTCTGCCTTTTAGTTGTGAGTTTAGTATGTTATTTGCTTCCTTTCAGTCTATTAATCTTAGGTTTGTGATTTTGATTCTGCTGTTTATAACGATTATTTTTATAGATGGTGGAGAGCTGTACACATGGGGGTCAAATGAGAACGGTTGTCTTGGTATCGGGTATCTGCCGCTAAATGAGTTTATTTTGAGTAAAATAGCTTTTGGACATTTTGTTCTATACGTCATGGTTAAACTTAAGTTTTCGAGTGTTGATTTCTTTCCTAGTTGATGTATTTTTTAATGTCAGCTGTACAGATGTCATTCACCTACCTGAAAGAGTCGAAATTCCATTTCTAAAATTTTCTGTGAGAAAGGTTCGTACAGTTTTTGAGACCCGCCACCCCCACCCACCCACCCACGAAAAAAAAAAAAGAGAGTTCATACAGCAGCACTCTGTTTTTCAATTATCTTCCAGTTAAAAATATTGAATTCTATCAACAGAAATGACTAAAATCATTGTGTTTTTAACTGGCTTCTCACATGTTTGAAAATTATCCACTTGCAGGTATCTTGTGGTTGGAAACATACAGCTGCAATTTCTGGTAAGATCGTTGTTTATAGAACTCAACCTAAACCTAAATTTAGAAATTTTATTTGCATTCATTGTGGGATAATCTATTTTTACTTCCCTATTAATTAGGCCACCTTTAACCATATTGAGTTTTTATTGGTTATCTGTGCTTAGAACAGGAAAACTGCAGAGTTTTTTGTCGTGCAAGTAGATGTTACCTAGTATATTCTTGTTTCTTCAAAATTTTAATTTTAATATCATCAGTTTGCTCCTTTGGCCTGAGTTTTGCACACATACATAGCATCACATCACCAAGTATAAAAATTACAAATGATTTAGATGAAGGCTTTCTAGTTGCAAGTTGATCGTCCCTCACAAAAAGAAAAAATCAATATAAGGTGTTTCTGACACGCCTCCCAAACTGGATAGCAGGCTTAGTGCTCATTGTTGCTGCAAATGAGTAAATGGCCTAATTAGCCAGTCACACTGGACTTGGAAGTTCCAAAAGTTTGGCTTAATATGAGATTTTTTCAGGCGATAGACCTACTTGGTGGGCCTTGTGGCCCTAGTGTGAAGCTGCAAGACTCTTGTGGTGTTGGTTGTGCATGTAGGACAAATTATTTTTTGTTGTTGTTGAGTTAGAAGGATCTCATGTGTGTGAATAGCCCTGGTGCATGGGTGCTGAGGAATTGCACTTGGGTTGCATTGATGTGCTTCGACTTAAAAGCTGTATGACTTATTGCATTGACCTAGGAATGGGCCAATGGCTACCACCGTCACAAAATAGGGATGAGGAATATGGGAATGATGAGGATGAGACCAGGAGAGAGAAACTGAAGTTGCAGGAGGGGTGAGGAAATGGGGGCGGAATAGGAGTAGGGGAATGGATGGAGAGAAGAGGTGGAGGTTGTGCAGGAGGTGGCAGGGGAAATATTGACAGAGAAGGTGGAAGAGATGGTTGCGATGAATATTGTGAAGATGAGGGAGAGAAGGAAACATGTCAAAAAAGTGGCAGAGGGGCTGGAGCACCCATCTCGTCCAAAAAGGGGGTCACATTTGACATAACTTACGAGATTAATGCCCATAAAAGGCCATTTTTCATTTTAGTTGGAGTTTATCACCACCGCTTGTCATGTCCCAAAACCCGTGTCATGAATCCCTATGCATGACACATATTCGAAGGCACGACCTCCTAGACTCACCATAAGTCTAGGCTAACCGGTTGATCATATACAATGCTAACCTATTAAAACAGACAATAACAACAGTAGAACCAGCGGAAGTCTTTCATTAAACAAAATATAACATGGGATTCTTACATTGCATGGACTAAACCATCCTTAACAATTAACCCAACTCAACTAAATCCAAAAGATACATTACCACAATTATAAATACATCATTCTCTCCCTACACATCTAACACAACACTGACCAAAAACCTCTTAATTGGTGCAGCCATCAACCACGTGCCTAGAGTGCTCACCTGAAAAACAAACTGGAAGGTGGTGGGGTGAGCTCGGGAAAGTCCAGTGAATGAAAACACCATATAACCCATACATACATGAACTACACAAGGAACAAGCATGTAAAAAAAAAAAAAAACTATCTAAGTACATATATGGAAATGAAATAACAACAAATCCAAGAAAACCAAATCAAACAATCAGATCAGCAGCAAGCACAACAATGCAAGATGAATGAATGAATGAGGATGCGTGCAACATGCAAATGCTGTGACCTATAATACAATGCAAATACACAAACATGCAAGATGAGATGCAATATGAATGATACGTATGCAGGACAGTACATAGCCATATCAAATCTACTGGACTGACCATCCAGTAACCGATTTCTACATCAGAAGGCAATGAATCATGCCTCTCGCATCCACTTTATTATAGCCATCAGCTGGATGAGACTATCCCGATGTTCCATGTGTACATCATGGCTCTAGAGACTTTCAACCCACGGGTCTCAATTGCCCAATCTATTTTCCTTTAGGGAACTCAAACCCAAGGATCCAAGACCAAGAGTATCTACATACCCTCCATGCATCAGATGACAATATCATACACACAACGCATGAATAAATAATCACACAAACCAAGAACATCACAATATGGATAAGTCTTCTCCTGACTTCTCCCACCATATTGCATGCCTCAAACCCAATGATGTATCATGCACCATTGTCACATAAACAGGTATCTATTAAAATACAATCATTATAATCAAGTCTGTGTTTTCGGTGTCTCTTAATACACCACACGTTCAATCACATTCATATACAATCACAATCATCATAGAATTATGCATGTAAAAATCACAATTACACAGAGTTATGATCTCTCATATCAAAACACATAAATCTTACGATAAACCCCAAATTATGATTTATCAGAAACAAAATATTCTTGGAAAATACCAAAAATTTCATGTGGAAAACCTAATTTAAATAGATAAATTGATTTCAGAAAATTCCAGAAAAATTCAATAGGCGTCAGTCTGCTGAATTCTAACCGTCGGTCCACCGACGATCATCGGCGAGGTCGGTCAGTCCACCAAGGTTTCTTCGGTGAGAAGTCCAGAAACCCACATTTCTCAGACTTCCGTCGATGAGCTTTGGTCGGTCCGCCAGTGTGTTGTCAACAACTCGTAAATTTCAGTACTTTTTATATTTTTCAAAATTCTTCAATTTAAAATCAACAAAAACCATATGCATCGATTCAAAACTGTTAGGCGAGAGCAAACAAAACCTTTAACTTGATAAAACCAACCCTTTATGGAAATCAAAATCAAGCATCTCTAAAGTGTCCAAATAAGGTCAATAAGCATCACTACATGTTCCAAACCACATAACATGATCTAAAGCATGAAAACTGCATAAAATCATCCAAATCTTCAAAATATCTAATCTCAAAACAAGTTAGGTCATAATATAAACAAAACACATGTTTTTATCATGAAAAAGCATTGAAAACATCCATCAAGGTTAAACCGTGCATAAACCCATGCATACATATGTATGTGTAATTATACATCTCAGGAAAACCATGGAAAAACATTTAAATCAAAACCCAATCACACTCTCTTACAGGGTTAATCATGTAAAGAAAATATAGAGAACCCACTCACAATTTTATTAGATTTCTGATTTGATCTCTGATATTCTCTCTTCATTTTTCTTCTTCCTCTTGAGTTTTTGGATGACCAGACCTGACTCTCTCAATGTCTCCCACGTTTTTGGAAAGTTTCTAATGGCTTAAAACTTCCCAAACCTCATATATTTATAATGGAAACCCTATTTAGAAGTCCTAGTTACTTCATATGTATGGAAACTCCTAGGAATTCTGAAAAAATTCTATTTTTCATTTAATTATTCTTTTAGAATCCTTATCTGTCTAGAATTTTATCTTAATTTAATAACTTGGGCTCCAAGGATCTCTTGGGCCCAATCAATAAATCATTACTCACTTAACCCAAGCCCAAACTACCAATTATTACTTAAGCCTACTAACTAAAGTCCAATTCTCTTAAGTCTACTTAAACCCAGTCCATTAAGCCTTAAATAATCATGTATGCTACCTATGTAGGTTTTCTATGTGAATCAACCACTCAGATTTCAACCAAATCTTTAACTAAAAGATTTATTATTATTTTAAATTGGAATTTGGGTCCGGGTCACTACACCACCAAACAATGTTATTCAGGCATGCCTTATTAGTACATGAAATTGTTGACACGTACATATGGATAGTAAAAAGATTCTTGGATACAGTGAACAATTAGAAACCTAAATCTGTAGTCAATAATGGAGACCGAGCCATGCAAGAATTGATCAAAAGAGTCCTCCTAGAGTGACGTCATTGGATTTATTAATTGGTCAGTTTCGGGTCTTTCTTGGAACCTTCCTTTTGTCCGGGATCCTAGGTCGTTAGAAATTGATGAATTAGCCTCTATGCTTGAGCTCCTAAAAAATGTGGTTTTTGGTGGTAGTAACCCTGATTCAAGAGTCTGGAATTCTGATTCTAGTGGTTGTTTCTCTACTAAGTCTTTTTGTTCAGTCTTATTATTTGATCAGGTCTCCTTCACCACCCCTCCCCCCTTTTTCCACTTCCCTACTTTGGAAGGCTAAGGTTCCTCTTAAAGTCAAAGCCTTCACATGGTCAACCCTTTTATATCGAATTAATACTGCAAACCTGCTGCAAAGAAGAAGGCCATACATGCTTTTGTCCCCTCAAGCCTACCCAATGTGCTTGAGGTCTAGTGAATCAGTGGATCATCGCTTTATTGACTGTTGGTGGACCAGAAGGATTTGGGAGCATTTTATCAGTCTGGCTGGTATTGAGTGGGTGAGACCTTGCTCTGTGAACATGATGTTATCTCAATGGTACTTTCCGAACCTTGGAAAG
>JAUPMG010000014.1:26598242-26609556 GCA_031762675.1 Pachysandra terminalis
TTGTTTCTCTACTAACTCTTTTTGCTCAGTCTTAATATTTGATCAGGTCTCCCCTCCCCCCCCCCCCCCCAATTTTTTCCACTTCCCTACTTTATAAGGCTTGGGTTCCTCTTGAAGTCAAAGCCTTCACATGGACGACCCTTTTGTATCGAATTAATACTGCAGACTTTCTGCAAAGAAGAAGGCCATACATGCTTTTGTCCCCTCAAGCCTGCGCAATGTGCTTGAGGTCTAGTGAATCAGTGGATCATCTCTTTATTGATTGTTGGTGGGCCTGAAGGATTTGGGAGCATTTTATCAGTTTGGCTGGTATTGAGTGGGTGAGACCTGCTCTGTGAACATGATGTTATCTCAATGGTACTTTCTGAACCTTGGAAAGAGGGGTCAGATTCTCTATAGTCTGGTGTTCTTTGAAGTTTTATGGGGAATTTGGAGGGAGAGAAATAGAAGAATTTTCGAGGATAAAAGTATTAGTTTGGCGGCTTTGACTGATTCTACAGTGAGTATTGTTTCTTTTTGGGCTAGTATTTTACCCAAATTCAAAGACATTTCAAGAGCAGATATTTCGAGATGTTGGGATGCAGTGATCCTTATGTAGTTGCTTGATATAGTGGGGTGTGAGGTGGTGTACTGTTTTGGGGATGTTATTGTATTTTTACTTTAATTTTCTGTTTTTATTGGTTTCCTCTACTTGGGGAACCTATGTACTTCTATCTTTTTCTTTTTCCTTTCATATAATCTTTCAGTATTCATCAAAAAAAAAAAAGTATCTATTTCCTCGTTTCATCCATGAAATTGATAGGTTTATGTACATGGATGTGATGATGTTGCAAAAATGTGAACTCAGTAGTCACAAATGGTTAAGTAAGATATATAAGAAATTGGCAAGGTGGGCACAAACGTATCTATCCTCTTTCCTGATAATATGATGTTCCCATACGGATTTTTCATCTGAATGAAATATGAAGAAAATTTTATCACCATTTCATCCATGGTAAGTGCATCAGAGAAGTATGGAGCCTCTTTTTATCGTTATTTAAGCAAAAAATAATAAATATTCCCTTACAATGTTTTTGAGTCTACTTAATGTGGTGGACTGTTTGGTAGGAGACTAAAAATTCCGTAGAAGGATGGAGATTAGGAGGTTGTTAGTAATGGACATCCATTTTGAAAGAGTTAAAGACTTTCTCCAGTTTTGGAAGTCATTTCTCCTATTGGCATGCCTATTGATTTTATAATTTAGTTCTCCAATTGACATATCTGTTGTATATATAGCTAATATTTAAAGGTTTTTTTTCCACTAGCCTTGTACATTTTCCCCCATTTATAGATGCAGCTTACTCCTATTAATGAAAAGGAGTACATGCTTTGGTCCATCTTGTTCAAATGAACATGTTCCATTTGTCACATGAGTAATTACCGAGTTAATTTAATATTTTACCTCTGAAGTGATGAAATGCATAGACCTGTGTTGATTGTTCTTATCCAGATGGCAACATTTTCACATGGGGCTGGGGAGGTTCACATGGAACATTTTCTGAAGATGGGCACTCTTCTGGAGGACAATTGGTTTGTTTTACCCTCTTTTTGATTAGCTTTGAACCATTGCTTGAGATTCGGTTATATGCTTGTATTCACAATTCAACATGAAGTGTGAAAGTTCTACAAATTCCATACTAGGACTTCTATGCTTAAACAGCTCTGATATGGCTCGGTATTAAATTTGTTACATGGTTTTGCTTAACGACGCAGTGCTTTTCCTTCTCATCACATGGTTTTGTTTTATCAGGTTGTTTTGTTTTAGGGTTTGGATGCTAGGTTTATTGAATTCATATTCTTTTTTCTAAGGCAGTAAGATCTCTCCTATCTCTTCGAGCTTCTCCAGTAATTGTCTCAAGAAAAAAAATAGCATCAATCAATGGTAGACTTCCTTGGCAAGATGCCAAACCGATTTTCTATTACACGAGTGAATTGTATTAATCTTTGCTCCATAGTTCTTTCCCCTAATTTCATGGTATGATTCATAAGCACAATCATATGTCTGTAATAGTTTACTACTAATGATGTTCAGTGGCCTTTGAACTGTTGTACCATCAAATGAACCTCTTCGTCTTTTAGGGAAAAAATTAGTGTAGTTAACTCGCAACCATTTAAGATTTCTTTGGAGAATTGACATCCGAATAGTAAATGTTTTTTCTTTGCATATTGAAAAATTAAAATACAATTTGATCTCGTTTATATAGCTTTCCCTGTGTTGGGATGTGACCAGAAAATCATAATAATATCTACCAAGGGACCCTAGGATTCCTTGATTGGATCTGATCTGCTGCAGAACATAAGAGGAAACTTTCATCAGTGTCGTGAAATCATACAACTTGGTTTCCAAAGTCACAAACTGTAGTATCTTGATTGGCATTTGCAATGACATCCTCAAGTTTTTGAGATCCCACCCTTGGTAGGTTGCAGTAGACATTACCGGTTCTTGGACTCTGATATTGATCGTAAATCTGCTAAAAAGTACTTGTAACAGACGCCGTTGCTTCCATCAATATCATAGTTTTCCTTTTCCCATTGTTTATTAAATGCTTTTTACATTTGTTTGCTATGATTCTTTGCTTCAAGATGCACTTGCGTGCAGTTGTTTGGAGTGCCCACATTCCATGTACGGAAATTCATTGGGTAATCTACTGCATATAATCATCTACCAATGGTGACTATATATTCTAATCATACTTTCAAAAGTAAAATGGTAAATATGTCGAGCCAAGTTTTAACGTATGTTGATACTAATCTAATGATTCATGTCATATGCCTTTTTTTATGATTTTCTCCTTTTCTTTTTCTATCTTCTTTCCCATTCATTACTGATGTACTATGACATTGTTATAGGCCATTGGATATGTGCAACTTCAAGCGTTTTAAATGTCCTGTGCTTATGTTACCAATGATTTCTCTTTTCCCCTTCTAAATGGTGTTTTGGTTATATAATCAAGTTTTGTGTGTGTGAAATTCTTGCTTTGTCATTGTCACTTCATTTATTGATGCCTTTTTCTCAACTACTTTGGCTGTTGACAGAACAAATCCTGTTTCACCATTCTAGCGTATCAAGGGCCAGATCTCTTGTTTAGTTGTTTCTAAATCTTTTTTCCCAAAACCATCCACATCCTCTTTGGCATTCCCCTCTCCTTTCTAGTTCCTTCAAGTTTGATCAACTCCTCCTGGGTGCAGTCACGGTTCTTTGTTTAATACATTCTCTGTTGATCCTTCCAGAAAACTCGTTTCTAATCTCATCTTTCCTAGCCTTTCCAGTCACTCATATCAGCATCTTTATCTCTGTTACAGTCATTTTATCCTTTTCTAGGATATCAATGCATGCTTTTGATGGTTGGTAATGTTTCCATTATTTTAAACATTTCGATAATCTTCAGATAGTTCTCTATTACTGAAGGTTGTAGACAAACCGGATCATATACCTCGATGCACACGAACTCGGATCTGTAGTGGAAGATCTCTATTGAACCGGAAAACGTCCCTCGTCGGAATATGTGATTATTAGAACCACATACAATAAACCCACACTCAATCGACCAGATCTCTGTATGGGAATCTCAATAGCAAAACCTGATCTCTAGCGGAAGAGAGAGATTCTTTAGGTTGGAATCTCACCAAAACGTGGACTGCTTATTTGGGTAGGGAAGAGGAGTCTTCTATATATAGAGACTCAACTCAACTCCACCTAGGACTTGATCTCCTAATTCTATTAGGAGAGAACTATCCACAATCTACACTTCTAACCAAGCATGGACGTCCATTAAGTGGGGACCCGGGTCGGGCCACCCGGTCGTCCATCACTTAAGTCCAACAATTACCATGATATATACTCACTTCAGAGATTTCCCAAGTTCATATTGAATCTGAAGTTTAATCTTCGACATAATCTTGTTGTAGTTATGGGTACATAAAGCATATGTAAGAAAATATCACAACCCACAAGAGGATGTGTTATAAAGATACAACGGTCATGTAAGTCCAACATGTGGAACCATGCCCTACTCTTGTGTTCACTTCCGATCAATTCAGATTTTAGGCCTGATAGGATTGAGCTACCATCATACGTGAATATTATAGGAAGAATCAAGATTCAAGAATGAAGTTAGAGGTCCATATTCATTAAAAAGTTAGTGCAGAATAGTTTTTGCATTGGGTAGCTTCTTCCAATGGGTTCAAGTTTCAAGTAATGGAAAGGAGGAAGTTAGGGTTCATGGTTGCCAAATCAAGGGATTACAAGTTTGTAAGAACTGAACATTAGAATTGATCGAGGCACTAAAAATAAGAACAACTCTTTAAATGAAGATAATTCAATAGAGTTAATTTCTCCTAGTGGGGAAAATAAAGGCAAATGGACTAGAAGTTTGTTTACTGGGAAGTAAGGTGATCATATAAGCTAAGTTTCCTTCCTAGTTTTTCGCTTTTGTTTTAGTAGTTAGGTTTGCTTTACGGCCTAGAAAGGTGGCTGTAATTAAACTGTGGTTGCTTTATGTTTCGAGGATTCCTATACATCTATTGTACGATGTGTGCTTATGTGTTGTAGAAATTTTATCGGGACAACAATGTATATCAAATGGTTCAACACCCTTCCGCACATGTGGGCTCCACACAGGAACAACACATCCATGGGAGAACACGGGGCACCGAGGCAAACATACACCACACACCAGCACAGGAACAACACATCCGTGGGAGAACAAACACACAAACACATACCCCTGGGATTTGAACACTTGACCTCCCGCTCTGATACCATGTTAAGAACCACTTACTCTAAAAGCTTAAGCTGTTAGAGAACGGCACAACAATGTATATCAAATGGTTCAACAATGTTGAATGTGCATGTCTAGATGCTTTGTTTCACTGCTTCATATTTGACTGCTGCAATGTTATTTACAAATCCTCCTGGCAAGAAATAATTGTGGTCTGTTCTTTTCTTACTTTTAACTCTTGAAAACAAACTCTCTTCTCTTTCATGTTCATTTTCTGATTTTCCTCACATATTGGCTTTGCAATCTATCAAGTATTTCAATTGTAAGTATAATATCTGCTTATTTTATACAGGGACATGGAAATGATTTTGACTACATTGTGCCTACAATGGTAAACTTTGGCAAGCATGTAAAAGCACAGCAAGTATCATGTGGGTTCAATCACACTGGTGCCATACTAGAAGTTACCTAACCTTGAACAACAAATTCAGGAACACACTATTGAGCTTAATTTCTCGTTCGGAGATGGTTTGAATTTTTTTTATTTTCCCTTTCACCTAGTTTATCTTTTCTCATTCTTTTATTGTATTATTTGTATATCATTGGCTGACGATTCAGCAGAGGTACGTGGTTGTACTTGTCCATAAAGCTCTGGAGTGAAACATAGTATACCTAATGAAGTAGATGTAACTTAAAATATTCTCTTACAAATTTACTTACAGATATAGTTACATGCATATATATGCAAAGCAAAGCTAATAAAGAATACTACAAAGAAAGAATAGCACATTCAATTCCCTCATCCAGATACAGCTGCAGAAATGTTAGATGAAGATGGGATTTATTGAAACTTGAGAACTGGTATGAGCACAGGTATGTTATCCAACAAATATGTTTGTAGAAACCATGTGAAACACTGATGATACTCAAAGACATAACACTGTATTTACCACCATACCTTTCTTTGAATGTTGTTATACTCCATTTCTAGTTTTAAAGTTATAAAAAAATTGCATTATTTAATGTTTTTTTTGGCTTAATGAGAGGTGTTATTAAATCTTGTAAAGATGCTCAAAATAAAATCTTTTGTTTTGAATATCTGCTGCCATTCTTTGCTTCTGTTTATGTTGAGAAATGAACTTATCGTCCTGTATGATGTGGAAGAAGTAACGAAATCTTGTCAACATAAGGCGATTTGAAAAGGTATCTTCTCATCAATTTCAGTATACATTCTCTATTCATCTTCTCATCCTTTTTTTTTTGTGTGTGTGTGTGTGTGCGCCCGTGCGTGTATGCATGCGTGTGCGTGCGATGGCGGTGAACCCAGGTGGGGACTCTTACCCAGATCTCTAAAGTACAACCACTTAAAACATTACTAGTCAAGCTGTGGTGAACCTATCCTTGAATGAATTTTGACTATGTAAGCTAAGGAGCCTGCTTCAATGCAGACTGGTTCAGGTTCAAAATTCACAATGTTAGTAGTAGGCTTATACTACTACATTTTGTGAAACATACTATTAACCTTGATGTGATAAGTTAATGTTCTGTTCTGATTGAACTTATGTACCAACTTGTGAATTAGTTCCCTTGGAAACCATTTAGAGATCCCTCAATAGAGATTAAACCCATATATAAATAAGGTGTTTGGATGGAACAAAACTCTTAAGCAGCGTAAAAGTATTCGGGTTTTCTTTCCTGAAACAGAGGAGGAATTGCTTGACTACTTCAGAGCACAGTACAAGCTTGACCTACTCATCTTTTATTGTATGCATCCTGAAACTGGTTAAAATCATGGTTTGAAATGTTGCCACATGTCGCCCACGATGAACTGGGTGACATAAGAAATAAAAGGAAATCGCCTTATGTCGATTTTTCTTGATGTCATTGAAATGATGTCAACTTATAGAAAATTTAGCAACTATCATACAAAGCCTCTTTGAAATTTTTTTTTTTTCTTTTTTCTTTTGCTACTTTTGCTAGACACTAGTTACTCTAAAAGTTCAAGCTGTTAAAGAATGGCACAATAATGTATATCAAATGGCTCAACTCTCCGTATGTGCGGACTCTGCACGGGGACATCACATCCATGGGATAATACAGGGCACCGAGACAAACACACATCACACACTCGCACAAGAATAGTGCATCCGTGGGAGAATAAACACAGAAATATCAGATTAGATTTTTGTGTAAAAATACAAATCTAACGTACATTGGAATAAAAGGTTGAAGATTCAACTCTTGACTCAACATAATGAATGTAAAATGTGTTTCTCTTAGATTTAACATCTTTAAAGTTATTTAAGCTGCTTGAAAATGATATGTACAATGTAATCTATCGTTATTTTTATTGAAAAATAAAATAATATTTATTTTTATAAATTAAAAAATATTTTTTTTTATTATATTTAAACTAAAATTTAATAAAATAAATTACTTTTTTAGACAATTTTCTCACATTTTCTTTATTCAGGAAAAAATTTCTCCCATCTCGATGACGTATTGCCAATATGTTGTTGGCTGTTAGCGACATGACATGACCAGTGACATCGACATTTAAAACCTTGGTTAAAAGCTTACAATATTTGATCATCACTAAAGGGTAGTGTACTGATGTCTATTGTTTTAAAGACGTCATTGGTCTTGATCATTTGTCAATCTTTTAGAGCATAAAAAAGTCAACATATCAGACAGTCGAGCACTCCAAGTTTATTTTACCAGATACCGTATTGCAACGATCACCACCGTCTGATCACATTGATCTTCTTCCTAAGCAAACAATCAATGGCTTGATCAGACAATCAGATTTGTCATACTTTTGCTCAATACTTCGTTTGTTTCCTTGTGAGTGAGAAGCCTGAAATGAATGCAGACTGATCAGGTAGTTACACGCATTAAATCAGAACCCTGAATCTTCTTTGTCATGAGAAGATCTCAACCAATGGTGGTCCCCCACACCCCCTACTGTAATGCGTGCCATCCGTGCAGATGACCGTTGACTGTCCACTTCGGTTACCAGACAGGGACCCGACCCGTCACATTCAACCCTCCCCAATATGTTTTGAATTTTTATGATGGGCCTTGATTGTATAGCGCTCAACAGAGCATCTTTTCCAGATTAGTCTAGGGTGGGCCCAGGCCCATTGATGCTTTCATCTAAGAAAGAATCAAATCTAATCTGAGACGCACCAAAATTAGAACCCTAGTGTGACTTAACACTACAACAATTCTGCTTTTTGAAATTCAAAATCGTTATAGTCAAATATTAATTCATGGTTTTCTAGCAAAATTAAAGTATTGCTTAGATATAGAGGCTGTGTTTCGCCCCGCTTATATAAGTGATTATTTTAACTTATAGCTTATTAAAACACTTTTTAAAATTAAAAGTGTGTTTGGGAACATCTAATGGGTAAGTGCTTACCCATAAGCTCTAGTGGAAGGCTACCCATAAGGAGAAGCTACTCTCAGCAGCTTCTCTTATCACTTATGCGGGAAGTTATTTCTAAACTTTAGTAATATTTTCATAATACATTTTTTATCCCTAAACTTACAAAAGCACTTAAATAAATGTTTTTTTAAAACTTTAATAATATTTTTATTATACTTATTTTATCCCTAAACTTTCATAAGCACTTGAATGAATGTATTTGCCACACGTTATTTTCTTCAAGTAAACAATTTATTATTGCTATAAATAGGTGCTCCCATTGAGTCACTTATCCAATCAATCCTTAGGTTGCGTTTGAACCGGCTTATATAAGTACTTATTTCAGCTTATAGGTTTTTAAAGCACTTTTTAAAATTAAAAAATGTGCTTGGTAGCGCTTACGGGTAAGTGCTTACCCATAAGCACTAGAGGAAGGTTACCCATAAGGACAAGCTGCTCTTAGAAGTTTAGCAGCTTCTCTCAATCACTTATGCGTTAAGCTATTTCAAAATTTTAGTTATATTTTGATAATACCTATTTTACCCCTAAACTTTCCTAAGCACTTAAATAAATGTTATGTTTAAACTTTAATAATATTTTCATAATACCTATTTTACTCCTAAATTTTCAAAAACACTTAAATAAATGTATTTACCAAACACTATTTTCTTCAAATAATTAGTTTATTACTGCTGTGGATAAGTGTTCACGTTGAACCATTTATCCAATGAATGCTTATCCAAATGCACACGCCGAGCCAAAAGCAGCCTTAGTCTTACTGGTGCACCAGCATAAAAAAATAAAAAATTAACCATATATATCAATAATTGTTGAGTTATAAATTTTTTAAATTTATTATAAAAATATAATATTTTTTTTGCTAAAATATAAAATATATTTAAAACCAAAACCTAATATGTGAAAAAAAAAAAAAACTTTTATAAAAATAACCAAGAACCATTTGAACAAACCATTATGGATCATTCGATAAATTAGCAATATATCTTTGTACTTTTCGATAAATTGGCAATATCTCGTGGTTCTCGTGACTCCGTCTGAACCGACATCTCTAATTGTTTATTTTTTAATTTTTTTCTCGCCGCTCCAAAAAACACGCCTTATTCTACTCACCTTAATCGCTATCATCACCGTCATATCATTAACGCATAATTGCCACGAGTGGTCCCCAGTCACATGTTGTCCAATAAACACCCGACACGTATTGCATCGGTCAGCTACAGAAGAAGTACACGTGGGCTTGTCTCCCGAAACTGGGACCCACACCAAAGACCTCTTGGTCGAAAAGAAAGAGGGAGTGAGGGAACTCTGAAGTGCCCGTACACAATAGCATTAAATGCGAGCACGTGGCGGTGTCTGCAGCGTACGATGAGGAGAGAATCTGAGCCGTCGATCTCTAATTGTGAAGACCGATACGTGAGGCTTTGACTTGCGAGTAAGAGAGAGAGAGAGAGAGAGATTCTGCTGTCAAAACTTAAATTGAAATGGAGAGAGAATGGCAGGAGAAAGAAAGAGGGGGTTCGAAGCGTCCACGTCGGCGATTTAATCGTCTCCTCGTTACTCGGGCTTACCTCGTTTCCCGATCCTCCGCTTCCGCTGACACCGACATTACCGGTACCCGGGCCCTCCTTTTACCATCGTTGGATCCTTATACTTCGACGGTTCAGATCTCTCATTCCTTAAACGCCGTCTTCTCCTAGACGCGTTTCGCGGAAGACCATGTTCCTCGACAGATATTCCCAAATAAGAAGATTTATGTAAATGACCAAATTATCCAAATTTTAAACCGAAAAAGAAAAAACAAAGTACGAAAACCAGTAAAATAACAAAAATAGCTCTTTTTTTTTTTTTTTTTCAAATAGTACCTTACATACAAGAACAAAATATTATACTTATACAAGGGAAAGGATCCATCGAAAAGCATGCTAAAATATTTTTAATTTTTTTAAAATAAACTTTAATATGATAAAATATTTAATATATTTAGAGATAAAATTATCTTTTGGTTTATTCTAAAAAATGACGTGGGAATAAAACAGTAATACCAAAAAAAAATTACCTGACAATAAAATAGTATTAACATGTTCTAGAGGTGAATCAAAGTGCAACGTGCAGTAATGCATATGTCATCCGTTAGTCAGGATTAATTGGACTCAATTACATGAATTATTTTGCCATTTTAATATCAAAAATTATACATTTGAATAAATTACGTTTATTTGAATTATTTATAACTGACTTCCTTTAAGTACATTTTCATTGATGCCTTCTTAAATATTCATTTTAGATGTCCAAATCATCTTAATGTAGTTTTCTTGATCCGATCCCCAACCAGTATTAATTGAAGAAACTGATATACATTTTTAATTATTATATAAAACTAATTATTTCATACATGATACAATCTTAAGCTTTGAGATTAATTTTGTTAAGATGAATGAACATGGTACACAAATTTTGACCTAATTTTAAAGGGTATGTAAGAATATCGCCTACTTGGTACCACATAGTTATAATAACATAGTAGGGAAATTAGGAAAAGGTATCATGATTTAAGGAGTAAGATTGGAAGCATATATATATATATACTAGCTTTGGTCTAACTCTGAATTGATGTTAACTGATTTGTTAAAATTATACTAATTATGATATAAATTTTAGGTTCAAATCTCTCCTGGGCCAATGGTCCAACATTTTGGATGATATATGTCACGCCCCGGATCCCAGTGTCCGAATCCCGAGGTGGGTAGCACAGATCACAAGGAGCGACCTTCGGGTTCCCAACCATGGAGCGTGGCTAACTACAACAACCCAATAGTAAAAGCCTAAAAATGCTTTCGAAAGTCCAATGAATAAATCAAAGTTTGGCTTCAGATAAGCCTACAATCCAAATAACCATTTAACTATCCTATTAAAACAATCTAAACTATTAAATTAAAAACATAAAATAAGATAATCCAAACAGCATCTCATGCTAGCTAATTATCTTGACCTGCCTTAACCTGCAACATGAAACGTTGCAGTGAGCTTGAAATGCCCATATAAGAAGTAAATTCTGATAACTGTTCTCATGGAACAACAGTAATTCAAACAGCATAAAATGTCATCA
>JAUPMG010000014.1:26623190-26680486 GCA_031762675.1 Pachysandra terminalis
TAAGATGGAGAAGAGGCTGGCCACTTGGAAAAGGAATTACTTGTCATTAGGGGAGATGCATCACCTTGATCCAGGCTTCCTTAGGTAACATCCCCACGTATATGTCTTTATTTAGGATGTCGGTCTCGGTTAGTAAAAGGATTGAGAAACTTCAACGGGATTTCTTGTGGGAAGGGGGAGAGAAGAAAAAAGATCATCTGGTCAAGTGGATGGTTGTGTGTAAAAATAGAGAAGATGGGAGCCTAAATCTGGGGAACATTCAAGTTAGAAATCGTGCTCTTCGGGGAAAGTGGGTTTGGAGATTCAGTATAGAAAAAGAGATTTTCTCAAGGTTCATCATTGGTAGCAAGTATGGTGTGCACATTAACGGGTGGGATCTTAATCATGAGCTAAAATTAGATCGGCAAGTCCTTTCCGTGCTATCTCTGATTTGTTCCATATCTTCAGTAAGAATGTGAGATTTCAGTTGGGTCAGGTAGTTCTGTACGTTTTTGGACTGATTTATGGTGTGGGGAGTTTCCCCTAGCCTCTCGTTTCACTAGGATCTTTTCTATTTGCACTCATAAGGATTCTTTTGTTTCCGAAACGATCAGCTGGTCTATTTCTGGTCTTTCTTGGAATCTTTCCTTTCGTAGAGACCCAAATGGTGTTGCCTTAGATGAATTAGCTTCTTTGTTTGAATCTCTTAAGAATATTGTCCTTTTTGAGAACTTTCAGGATTCTAGAGTTTGGTGTCTTGAGCCTAATGGGATTTTTTCAACTAAATCGTTTCGTAAGTCCTTTGTGTGAAGTGACCATTTGTCCCCCTCCGTTCTCCCCCTCTTTGCTTTGGGGAGTGAAGGTTCCCCCTAAAGTTAAAGAGTTTGCTTGGACTGCCCTTCATTGCCGTATTAATACTGCTGACATTCTTTAGATGAGGAGGCCTTTCATGGTTTTATTTCTGCAGGTATGCCCTATGTGTATGGCCCAAGGGGAATCCGTGAACCACTTGTTTTTGGGGTGCTCTGTTGCTGATCAGATTTGGAGATTTTTTGTCTCCTCCATTGATGTTGCTTGGGTTGGCTCTTGTATGGTGAGAGATATGTTAAACCAGTGGCAGTTTCAGGCTCTTGGAAGCTGGGGTGAGTTCTATTTTTTTTCTGTGCTTTGGGGGATTTGGAATGAGAGCAACAGGAGAATTTTTGAAGGAAAGTGTAAGAGAGGGTGGAGGAAATTATTGACTCCATCATGGTCATGACTGTATCTTGGGTGTGCTTTCTTCCTGACTATAGAGATGTCTCGTGGAATGATATGATGAGGAGTTAGGATACAATGACTTTTTTTGTAACTTTTCTGGGGATCTGGTTTTGTTTTGAATTTTTTTTGTTCTTGTTGTTTCTTGTCCACTCTCTGTAATCTTTTTCTGATCTTAATATATATGTTTCTTATTGATCAAAAAAAAAAAAAAAATTAGTTTTCTAGATCTAGGTCATTATACCTACTGCCTGTCTTAGTTTGTATTTGTATTTTTTTTTTTTTGTTATCATAAATACAATCGTCTTGATGTTATTCATAATAACGAAAAAAAGGGAAAGTTTGTGAAGGAAAGTGACTACAGTTATGAGTGGAAATTTTTTTAGTTGATTGGTTTCCTTTTCCTTATTGTAATTCATATAAGATTAGTTTGTGGAAAGCCATTGTGAATGTGGTTGCACCTTTTGCTAAAGGAAGTAGGAACCCAATTATTGGTTAGAGATAAGATGAGTAGGGCAAGTGATAGGATGGGCTGGGTCGTGCTAGAAACCAAGTATAAAGTCACTAAGCTTGTCCAAGTTTACCCAGCAATCTCAGGTTTATATAATTCTGATCAAGTCCACCCTAAGAAAACATCAGCCAGGCTGACGAACCTTAAAATTTTCATCAAAGGGCCAAAATTCTCTCCCCCCTCCCCCCCCAATATCAAACATAGGTCACATGCTCAACATTAATATGCATAATAATACAAATATAACATAGCTAATACTATTATAAACAATCCAATTTATTATTATTTCGAAGTCCCCAATGCCCTTTAAGGTTGCTTTCTTCATGCGGATAGCATCTCCTGACAAGATCCTTATGGTCGATCTTTTGATGAGTAGAAAATTGGTCAATACTTGATTAGATATGTGATGTGCAAAGAGGCAAAATAATTGGTAGATCATCTTTCCAAAAAAATTGGTAGATCATCTTTCGTTGCATTGTATGGTGGCTTCAAAACTATGGTCTTTCTTTCTGGAAAGATTTAAAGTCAGCTGGCCACATCAGAAGAAATTTCGAGTCTCCAATTTACTTGAGGTGGAGGAAAAAGAGTGGAGGTCGTTTTTATTATTTATGTACCCTTCTGTTATCTTTTGATCCATTGGGGGAAAGAGAGGAATTTAAGAGTCTTTGTAGGTGAGAAATATGGTGTGAGATTGTTATGAGGGGGCATATCATTACTCCTTCATTCAGCTATTCTACCAAAATTTAAAGACGTTAAGTTGTCAGATTTTGTGGAAAAGGAGGGTTGAGTTTGGTTACATTGTAGATGATTAGTTTTATTTTCTTTGTTAGCCTGTGTGTATACTCTTTATGTACACAAGGACCTACCCTCTTTCTATTTCTTATATGAACATAATTACATTTTATTGATATAAAAAAAAAATGAACTTTGAACTAAAAATATATATCAACTGAGAGGACTTTTTTTTTGGGTAATAGGCAACAATAACATTAACGTTAATGAAACAGCACTAGAATTAATTATTTTGCTAGCTTCAGCTGAGTCATGCTGAGCTTGAGTCCAAACTCCAAAATTTAAGCAAGCCTGACTAGAGAGTTTAGTTATTCTATCACAAGACTAAATGGGGCCTGAACTAAAAACTAATGTCACAAGCAATGAGTTGGGCAAAACTCGTCTCAACTTGGCTCATTTACAAACTAGTGATAATGAGTGTTAAAAACAGATCTGGAGGCCAATACTTGGACAACAATTCAGGTAACAAAATATTTTCTTATAAAACAATATCATACCATTTCTTTTGCTAGGTACAACATAGATTGAAATACAAGAGAGATACAACATTTGGAAAAGTCATCTGGAAACACACACACACACACACATATATATATAGACACACACACACACTACCTTAAAGCATGGCATTAAATCCCTTGAAAGAGATTGGGCAAACCACAATCATCTTGAATAGAACAAACTGCAAGCCAGATGACTATTTTTCTTTTGGTGAATAACTTGAGTACAATAATTTGTAGAGTAATTTTTTTTTCCCAGATAAGATGGAAACAACCCTCAATCAAACAACAAAGTCAGGTCTCTAAAACTAAAATCAGCACTTCTTGATGAAAATCTCTCAAGCTCTTCTTATGTACTACCAATACCACACAGCTGCACCATATATAACTTCTTCCCTGAAGAATATCATCTTGTAGGATGTAGGAATTATAAGCACTCAACAGACAAACAACTATTGATACATACTGGAACGGTGCTGGCAGTCAACTCTCTTCTCACAAGTTACTCAATCCAATCCACAATACGTTTTTACAACTAGGTAAAATTTGAAGCACAAATTCTTGTCCTCCTTTCCTACCTATCCAAACCTATCAAGAGTATATACGTTCAACTAATCTAAATTTTTTTCATACTTCCACTACCGACTTTTTCCTTCCTATTTTGTCAAGTTTTGTCCCATCAACTATTACGTATATATTTCCTAGCAGATCATAACTCCTACACGAATAGCCTACTTCCCTATCTTAGATTATATGAACCATTATTGAATGGTAATGGCTTTAGCTTCCTACTATCTAATTCCTTTTCTCTCAAGTTCCTGTTTCCAATAGAATTTTGTGGTCTCAGGGTTACTTTATGTTATTTTTCAATTGAGCTTACCTCAACACATTTGCCAACACTAATAACATAGAATAGCTTCTGTAGACATTATTACCGCAAGCATGGATCTCTAAACTCAAGAATAGTAGTTGCAAAACTAGAGCGATCACAGGTCTCCACAGCACATACATTAGAAATCACGGTCTTTGGGTTTGAAAAAGAACAACAATGGCCCACAAAATATCCAATTGCTGGTCACAGGAACTCATAGAACATTTGATCAACCAGTCAGTTATTTCACAATAAATACATAAAAAGAGGACAAAAGAAGGGGCACAGATACTCAAGGACTTTGTCTGTGAGAAGGAGAAAAGAAGGAAGAGAAAAAGAAAGTTTGAAGAATGAAAATAGGGTCCAATCATAGGTCCAAGTGGATCAGTTCTTGGATATCATGTTATAATATCTGAATAGGAATACAAGAGGAGAGAAGAAGAAGAAAAATAGGAGGAGAAAGTGAGAGTCGACTAATTCTGGTCAACTTCTCTAGGTTTTATTTATAAATCAAAAAGATAGAGAACTGCTTCTACAAATAAATACTTAATCTCAACAGTTGAATTTGCACTCTTCCCCAAATTTGATCTGCCAAGAAACCATTCAGTGGTCTCATCAAGTCCCCTTCGATCTCATTCCAACAATTCTTATGAAAGGTGAGCAGAAATTCATCTGTATATCAAGCTTTGTCATTATCCAATTCACTGGTATAGTACCTCCTCTTCAGAAACCTGCTTCTGTTATTCATTCTGTTCCTTATCCAACAAGCAATCAATTTGTCACCGTCCAGCAAGGGTCTATATGATACATCTACTTATACAACCTCATATAGTACCTTCTCATGACTTTCTTGGTATCTTCCTCCCCCTCTTATTCCAACAAGCAATCAATTTGTCACCGTTCAGCAAGGGTCTATATGATACATCTACTTATACAACCTCATATAGTACCTTCTCATGACTTTCTTGATATCTTCCTCCCCCTCTTATTCCACAATTTAACTTCCACCTTCATAATAAAGTCACTCCGCTCCATGCATTAACCATTTTATGAAAGAACTTAGTGTTTTTATACGATGCCTTAAGCCATAGTGCTCTTGACTCCTATCTCCAACTGATCTCTTCTAGCCAGGATGTTTAAAGTTTAAACTCTATCTTATTTTTCCTATTCATGGAATCCTTCATCTCTAGGCCTCCCCTCTCTATCTTAATATTGAGTTCCTTTATCTTCTTCAAGATATATTGGCGTCTTACATTTTTTAGTCCACCTTCCTCTCAAACACTCTTTGTTCCAGGCCCTGATAGCCTCCTTAATGCCTTCAAGTTCTAAAAACGTGACTGAGGTTGCTAGAGAACTTCAAATCTCCCATCATTCACCCACCTTTGAGATAAAGCTCACATCCTCTAACCACATATTCTTAAATTTAAAGGATGAAGCCTCCTAAACTCGTCCTTACACTCTTTATTTGGAATATGATCCGAAATCAGCCTTAGTAGGCAGAGTCTTGCATAAAGGAAAAGTGATCCTTGCAGTTTTAAGACACCAGAAATCTTTCTAATGTGCCAAAGAAGGCCGTTCTTGGTTATTAGACTGTGTAAACTTGCTCCTAATAAGCCTACATTCACTGGCTCATTTGTATGAGTAAAATCCAAAAACCCCTATGTACTTGATGAGCTCATTTCTATTAATGAAATCCAAAAACTCCTGCAGACGTGTTGAGATATACCAGCATCCCTATCTATCTGAACTGAATCTTATCACTTTAAAATCACCTCCTATGCATCATGAGACTTGCCAATGCCTTCTAACGCTCTCCAACTCCTTCCACATTACATGTAAACATAATCTATTTGACGGGTCATATACACTTGCCAACAACCACTCCTCATTTTCCCAAACAATTCTGACTATAGCTGAAATAGAGTAGGTACCCGGTGTACATTAAACCTATTTCACCCATTTAGTCACACCATCAGTAGCCCCACACAGCTGGTAATACTACCCAATCTACTTCTTATCCGACCAAATTTCTCTTAAGATTCTATTATTCTAGCACTGCCATATTTGTTTTCTGTAAAAACACCACATCCAGTGTCCACAAATCTAGAGCTACCCTAACAATCACCTGCTTCTCAACCACATCGAGAGCACTCATGTTCTAGAAAACTATTTTAAACTTCATCTGTTCACTTTCATCAACCCCTTTGCTATTATATTCATTTCATTAAACCCGCCCCCCCCCCCCCCCCCCCCATTTTGATTGCGCATTGTCTAGTCAGCCGATACAACTCCTTGTTCTCTTCTTGTTCAGCAAACCTTGCTTTGTTGTTGCTTCTAGTTGAAGTACTACAGTGATGCTTGCCCAACTGACAAGATTCACACTCTAAACTAGACACATGACTCAATATAGGAATAACTTGTTTAAGTTTGGCCAATGACGGATGATCCAAACGAAGTTGCCATTGAAGGGGTGAAACAATAGCTCTCAAAGCAGATAAAATTCGAGAGGAAGAACCATCAGGATCTAGGTAATATAAGCCGTCCTCGTACCCCGAACCAATCATTTTATTCGTCTTGAGGTCCTAAAAGACACAAGAGGTTTGAGAAAAAGTTACGGAACAATGTAATGTTTTAGTCAATTGGCTAACCGAAAGCAAGCTGAAAGGAAAATTAGGAACATGGAGACTAGAGGGTAAGGATAAGGAATTATTAGGACTGAGAACACCTTTTCCAAGGACAAGACGAGAAGAACCTCCAGCTAAAACAATATGATGTTTAACATGATGCAAATCAGAAAAGAGAGATGGTATACCAGACATATCTGAGCTAGCCCTGGAATCAATGACCCAAGATGAAAGTGAATGGGCCACACATGAAATATTACCTGAATCAGCTAGTGCAATAGTAGATGAAGAGGGAAGAGCAATGCACAATGTCTGAACCAGCTTGTTCAGCTGAGTAGTGAGTGCATCATGAGAATCAGAATTAGGAGGAATGTGAAGTAGAAGGAGACTGCGGCTGTGAAGAACCATCTGTAACGTGGTGCATATAATCTGGATTACCATAATTCACCCAAGAGTAAGGTTCAATATGATTAGTACCATCACAATGATCGCAATTCCTGTCACTGTGCCCACTTGTACGACGGCCACCACGAGAACCACCACAAAAGCCACGGCCTCCACGACTACCATGAGCATTATCACGAGATCCAGAGCCACGACTCCCACTGCTAGAGACTAAAGCATAAGCCTCTAAAGTGGTGACAATGGAACCAGTTACATTGGAGCTCTGTCCCAAAATTGAGCGCAACAATTGAGAATAAGCATTAGCAGTTGTAGGTAAAGTCTCACTAGCAAGGATCTGATCTTTAAAACCACATAGATCAAAATCTAAACCAGATAAGGAAGCAATCATAATTCTTCCCAATGGCATTTTTGTTGCTCTAAATCAGTAGTAAAGGGCTGATGTTGGAGTAGTTGATCCCACAAATTCTTAAGTGTGCTGTAAAACTCATATAATGGTTTCCCAAACTGCTTAGTGGTAAAAATCTTCTCATATTGCTCATAAACATGAGAAACATTACTCTGATTCGTGAAAAATTCTGCAACAAAGTCCCCCCAAAAAAAATCAACTGTAGCAATAACATGAGGTTGCCATAGCCATCCCATAACAACAAAATCTTCACATATCCAATTTTCAATTTACGTTTTTCAGGCAGAAAAATTTTCACAGCATGTGCTCACTCTAGGTAATTCAAATCATTCACTCTTCTTGAGGTAATGGATTTAGGCATATCATCATCCTTAAGTAGTGGGGGGTTTTACCTCAGCCATGACAGATCCAATTTAATCAACAAAACAACTCATATAATGTAAAACCAAGTGAGAATAGATTAACCAGCCAATAACAGATGAACCAGAGCCAAGAGAATTCAGAACCAACAAAATGCAAGGCACAAACTCATTACCCAACCATCAAGAATTTATAATAGAATCAAACAATCTCAACATAGTCCAAACATTGAAAACCAAACAGGTGGAAGCCTAAAACAGAGAGGCCAAACTCCAGAGAAAACAAAATAAGGCTAGAAACTCAACCAATTGATCAACCATCAACCACAACAACATACCACAAGATTTTCGGCCTGTACAAATCAGGTTCTAACTTCTAACCAATGGATCAAGCCAAAAACAGTCCAAATCGTAGATCGCAAAATCGATTCCAAAAAAAAAAACATTCGAAAATCGAAAACTCACATGAAATGGCTTCAAAAAATTCTGGAAAAATCTCCACAATGACCAAAAGAGGGAGACGGGCCAGAGAAGGTCATCGCTAAACCTTGGTGTCTGTATAGATGATGACGTTAGCATGCCGTCATTATACATATGCTGACATCAGCCCTTCTCAATCACCTTGCGACGACCTCCAGACTATTTTAATGCCTTCTAGGTTTGGATCGGACGCTCTGATACCATGTTGAAGTGTTTAATATTGAGTTAGGGTTAGAGAAGGAGAAGAAGAAGAAAGGAGGGATAAGAGAAAGAAAGACTAGAGAATAGGTTTAGGGCCACATAATAAGCCCCTTCACCTTAACACATTTATACTAAAGATGAGAAAGTACAAAAATACCCTTGGACCATAATAGATATAACCTGAACAATAATACAATCTAACACTTCTCAAACGCTACAACATTGCCAATGCTTCATTTTCAAACCTTTGCATGAAACCCCTAAGAAACTGCTTAAAGACATGAATTTGCCATTTAACAAATTTGAGACACCATTCGTCGCTTGAAAACCCTCGGACTTCCCTGACCACTCCATTATGGTCACTCTAAGAGAATCTGCATCTAACCCCTCCAACACCCTCCTCCCTCACACCCCAAATCTTGAATTAATCCTAGCGATTAGTGTTTTCTTGGACAATGATACTCTTAAGGCTCCAAGAAACCAACTCCAGCCCAATGGATGACAAAGAACCCTCCTTTTTTCCCTCAAACTCACTCATCTACCCCAGCTTTCATTGACCTCTTTGACCTGCGATATCCCCCTCTAACCCTTCTCTTTCACAAAATCCCCCCCTTAAACTTGCAACAGACTCAAAACTCTGTTATCCCCTTTCCATCCCTATCTTTAACCTATCTTCCCCATTTTGTGATTCAACTCCAATTGACCTCATAGGAAGAAAAGGAGGGGATAAGAGGAAAATGAGGGAAATTGGGAAAAGATGTGCTTGCCTAGGCCATAACTATGCTTTTATTTTCAATTTTGCTCCAAGAATTCAACTTCAATGTTTAAAATGCTGAAATACTATCTACATTTTGTGGAATTACATCCTTCCCTTCTTTTTCAATAGGATTAGCTCTTTGTAGAGCTTCTGATAGCATTCCCCACCCTTTGTTCCATTTGTCATCAAGATCAAGAACAAATTTGGCCAGATAGAGATTCTTACCAACTCTTTTCTTCTCCATGGATACTCACCTTTGAGCTCGACTTCCAATACTCAATACTACTTTGAGGTATGTGAGACGTAATTATTGGGTCAAATCAAAAGCCTGTGGATTTACAAGTCGATCCTTGGAAAATCATTAGACTGGGTTGTTTTTTTGGGAGATTCCCTTTACATGCAGGTTTCCCCATGAGCCAACATGATAGGATGATGAGGATGACTCCATATGGCTCATTGTTATCCCACCTCAACTTGGGCTCAGCTTCTTGAAAGTAATTATGTTTGGGTGTGGGCCAGGCCCTAACAACTTGGGTTTCTCTTGATTTACCCCCATTAATGACTTTCCCGTACTGATAGTTGGAGCTAGTTGTTGATAGCCTTATGTTCAAAAATCTGAATTTTGGATAGGATTTGGAGTCAACCTCTTCTCCCATGTGTCAACACATTTATTGATTTGAGCCCTTCAACATGCTATCTCCCCTAGGTTCAGAAGGCCCATTTGAGTCAGCTCCTCTCTACCGTCTCTCCTCCCTGAAAATTGAGCTATCTTCTCCAGGAATTATGCAAAGCTCTTTTCTCTTGCAATTACACTAGTACCTAGCTTTATCATCGTTGTGACAGTAATTAAAAAATCATAGATATGCCTTAAGGGAGCAAAGCCGAAACCAAGTTGAGCCCTCCCAAGCTTGGCTGAGGTTCGTTCACTAAATGAGCTTTAGTCTTGGGATCAACTGTCATGACCCGAAACAACTAATCTCGGATCATGATGATCACGTGAGATCAAATAGTTACCTGCCCATTTAATACCAAGCATAATCTGTTTATCAATATATCAGAGTATACTAAGTAGTGGAAAAAGGAAACTAAATATTTCATTCTATGTACACTTATATATACATATATAACAAAACTGTTCAATATTTACATACAATAGTCTTCAAAATACATTTCATCCTCTTCACTTTTCTTACCCTCTGATTCTCTCTCTCTCTCTCTCTCTCTCTCTCTCCCCCCTGCTCGCTCTCTTTCTACATGTCTAACTATCTGACTTACAAAAGACAATGTAGTCTTGCTCTTCATATTCGTGCTTCTAATTCTTTCTCCAACTCCTCATCGCCATCTAAAAAAATAAAACATTTAATGAGATATGATGTCCCAGTAAACAATAGTCATAACATAACAATTAAATCTCGATTAGATCGTAAAACAGATAATGGTAACACATCAAAAATCTATGAACATATGTCACTTATGCATGTACATACATACTAGTGCTTTCTAGTTCAATTTCCCACAAATATCAACATAGCTTTCATATTGTACAGATATGAATAACTAAGGATACACTGCAGAAATAAACATAGAAAACTAGATAAATTCATACATGCTTAACTTATTAATCATATTGGTAAAAATCTGGGGTAAACATATAGCACTTTATAGCTAAGAGCCCGGACGAAAGGCCACCTTTATGTGATAGTCTGCATAACAAGCTAGACTTTCCGGCCTGTGGCTCACCGTAAATTATAGTTTATCACAATAAGAGCCAGTCAGTAAAACAGTCAACCAGTACGTGGACTCATTGATCAGATGAGGAGCCACATCAACCACTTGTACGAGGGTCCAGTAATAGTATTCGCATCCACAGTTCAAACATGTAAAAATACACTTTCATACACGTGCATGTCATATCATAATATACGATGTCCGGTCCGTCACGTCATAAATTATCTGTCATATCATATCATGTCTGTCATGTAATATTCAATCTTTCATGTTATTTACATATATAAATGCCATAAAGAACCCGATGAAATCCAATGCATGTGCGTGTTTTATGAAATGCCATAAGAATTCATTTAGTACTCAATTAATGTCTGTAAAATACTATTTAAACTTGTAACTTATATTCCAAAATCATGTGAAAAGTTTCTAATCCAAATCTAGAAAAAAAACACATGAAAACAGTGCTGAATTTATACCTTCGGTTAGCTGAAGTAGTCTAGCCGAAGCCTGTCGAAATCTGATTTTTCAGTTTCTGTTTCAAATCTATCTTTAAAATTCAATATCAAATCCTAATTCTAATCTTTATAAAACTTGCAAAATTATATTTTAACTACTGAAATCCTTTTTCCAATTCCAACCCTTAAAGCTATGCATATATACAGGTGTATAATGGCTTGCGAATCATAAGAAACATGATTTTTAACAGAAGCTAATGAAACTAACTAAATAATCAGATGACTATTAAAACAGTAACAAAACAAACTAAACCATTCTAGAAAATACATTTAGAACTTTTAAATAAATCCTATGGCTATTATTCACCTTATATTCTCCTCCCTTTTTACTAAAATTATGCTTCTTCTTCTTCTTCTTCTTCTTCTCAGTTGCCTAGTTCAGGAAAAATCTGAGAAATAATCTTTATTTAACTTGTTATACCTACTACTAATAACTAGGTAATTAGTTTACTAATTGATCAATTAGCTAGTGCTTAATTATTACGTAATTAAATTAATCTAACTTAATTAATTGAAATTAATTATGCTCATCACTAGAGACATTTGTCTCTCTTCTAGCCTCCCCATGCCACATGGCTAGCAAAGATCAATATTGCTTTTTGACTAGGCTACAATGGCATTTCTGTAAATATAAGAAAATCAAAGAAGCTTTGTAGTTTAATTTGTTTATAGAAAGGGCATTGAATTAAAAGACAATCAATACTTCATGATTCAGTGTACCGTTCCACTAGGTTTTCCTTCACCTCTCATCCAATAGCATACTTGTAATTATAATAATCTATAATTATTAATAGTTACTAAATAAATATATTTTTATTAACCTAGGTTTTAAACACCCTATAATTATTATTATAAATTGGATTAGCATATTATTACTAATCAAAATCAAGGTATTACATCAACTAATGAGCCCATTGTCTGAGTTAAGGCTTGGTTCATGATGAGCCAAACCAAAATTCCCTTTTCTATATGGTATAATATGACGCTGGATGTTCTGACAAAAACAAGGAACTGCATGTTCTGACAAAAACAAGGAAAAATATTTATTTCGTCCCTTGGTGTGATTCACCTATTTTCAGTCAATGAATTTTGGTGGTGCGAACAGTTGAAAATGCTTAATGTCACCACTTAAAATTTGAGAGTTCAGTTTGATTGGGCACCTCAAAGTGACTATACCTATTTAATTGCAGCCAACTCTCGTAAGTTTCTGTTTGCAAACTGCTTTAAAATGGTCATAGATGAACTTAGATTGCACATCAGAAAAGCAAATGAAAATGTAAAGGTTAAAGTAAGGTTCAAATCTCTCTCTCTCTCTCCCCTCCCTCTATCTATCTCTTGATCTCGATCTCGATCTCTCGATCAGTAATGCTGTTGCCATAATATATATGTCTTTTTGTGTAAAATTGTTCTACTTATTCACCTGTCATTACTACTATAACTTCACTACATCGTTAAGTGTGTGTCACATATGGTATCTGATTTGCCATATTTGCAGTACTGGTTTTCTTTAGGTAAGTGATAATTATTTTTCTTTTCTTCATATCATCAACAGTCTGGAAACCCTTCTTCCCTCTAATTATCATTGAAGTGTGTTTTTGTGCAGACAAATCTCTCTAGATTGCATGTTTCTAGAATCACAGTGCATAATGGATTATAGCCTCCTGTTGGGATTACATTTTAGAGCTCCTGAGCATTTAAAGTTCTTATTTGAAATTCCAGATGCGCTGTCAAATGATGCTAATTCACCAGCTGATGAAGGTGGGTATCTTTTTCCAACAAAGGTATCTTTTATTTACTAGCTTGGCCTTCTTTTTTCTTCACTGTTCTTTTAAGTATTAAACAATAATAATTAGGGGAAAACTGAAATGCCTACAGTAGTTGTCGTTACTTTTATCATCTCAACTCTCAAGTATCAATCTTCATAGAAATTTTGCTTCCAATACAACTTGTTCTGTTCATGATGTTCTACTTTCTGTTATTTACTAGCTTATAGTACTGTAGTAGGATTGATAATTGAATTAAATCTGATGACTGAAGCAGGAAATACTGTTGATACAGATTAAAATTGATTAAAACAATTGTAAATATAGTGCTGTTTTACTTTTTGGAAAGAGTTGAGAGATGAGTTTATGGAAAGTGTAAAAGGACTGAGATGTAGCCAATGAGAAGTGAAAGATGTCCCTCAATAAAGGTATCCATTGTATAAATGTGAAAATTGGATGAAGTCTTGCTTACTGTATTCCCCAGTGCATTGGAGAGTGGTGTACTTGTAATCAAATTAAGTATAAAAAGCTGAAATTTATCTCTATAAAGCATTATATAGCACAGTTGTCATTTTACCTTTTAGTGCATGGCTATACATGGTCTTGCAAGCATTCTTAAACAACAAGAGTCAGATTTTGGAGTGATGTGTATACTGTTATGAGCTTACATCACTTAGGCTCCATTTGTTCTGGTGTAAAATAAGGTCCAGAGACCTTTTTCCATGTAAAATGGATTTTACACGCGTTGAAAAAACAATATCTGCATGTATTGAATTTTAAAGAATTATATAATTTTGTGGAAAGCGACGTGCATTTTAAACTGCCTTATGTCATTTCCAGAAAATCAAGATTGAGTCAACATCTATGTTTTATCAAATATACCACTACCATGTGTAACCACCACCTTTGGTTAGTGGTTACAGCACCTCTACCACCTCTGATGGTGGCACCACCACTATCCCCACCTATGACAGGTATCAACATTGCATAGTTGACACCATCACTACCATCATGTCCAACAGTAAAGGTGACAACATCACCATCACCGTCATGGTTGTTTGCCTTGCTGCTACAATCACCATATCTTGTGGTGACATGGCCATCACTACAAGAGGTAGGTGTTCATTCCTACTTCCCTTGAAATCTAGGATACATGCTCTCAACATGTCTTCCAGTATTTGATTAATTCTCTCTGTTTGACCATCAGTTTGCGGATGATAAGCGTGCTGAAATTCAATCCGGTTCCCAAAGCTTTCTGCAGACTTTTCCAGAAACGAGATAAGAAATGAGAATCTCTATCACAAACAATTGTAATTGGTACACCATGAAGTCTCACAATTTCCTTCACATAAGATCTAGCCAAATCCTCCATACTTGCCGTTGCACGGGTAGGAATGAAATGAGCTGATTTAGTAAGACAGTCTACTATCACCCAAAGTGTATCATGATTGAATCTGGTCCTTGGTAATCCCGCTACAAAGTCCATAGAAATATTCTCCCACTTCCATTCTTCGATAGGTAATGGTTGAAGAATCCCACTAGGTTTCTGATGTTCTACTTTAACTTGTTGATCGTTGCTTCACCTTTGCTGTTATTTGTGGTAAAAATTTACATTCCATATACTCAGTTTTATATTGTTGCTTCACCTTTAGTGTTATTTGTGCTAAAGTTGCATTCCATGTACTCAATATTAACTCGACTTATTTTAAAACCTTTTGACTCCAATGTGCCCCTTTATAAGTCCAGCTTTGCCTTAACTTTCCTCTAGTTTGGTTCATCAAAGCCACATCAATTCCAAATAGAATACCTTCACCATTTAATAATATTTGGAAACTTTCTCTCCACCTTTCTTTAATCTCCTTACCCTTTAATAAGACTCTCAAGTCCTTGCTCTTAATGCATCCAACTTGATTTAAATCTTGCTTTTTCTCTTTGTATTGTAAGTTTATAGATGTATTTCTCACCCTCTTTCATGCCTAGTTTATCATATAGGTGTTATCATATGCTTGTTTGTTTGCCTGACTTATTATCTTTTTATTTTGTTTCTTAATACTTTAAGATTTTACAATCTTTCTTGGTTATTATTGTTATTTTTTTAAATTTTTTTTACGAAGTCAAAAAATAAAGCCTTTTATCTTTAACAGCCTTTTGAATATTATTACTCCACCACAAATTTCCTTTTTGGAATTCAGGATTCCTTTTGTAAGAGTTTTAGCAAAAGTTGTATGCTAACTGTCAACCTATCATGTAGGGGTGTCAATTGGTTTGGTTAAAACCGAATGAACTGAACCGAAAAAAATCGGTTTGGTTTGGTTATTTGTAATTCCAGTTAGTTACGGTTTAAAAAATACAAAACTGAATTAATTCGGTTCGGTTTACGGTTTAGTCCTTTATTAAACCATACCGAATTAACCGAACTCACCTAAACCAAAATTAACTAACCGAAAACCAACCCGAAGTGAACCGAACTCAAAACAAAATATGTCTAATAGGCATCTTTCGATTCTTTCCTTTCCCAGTTTCGTTTCTCTCTCAACCTACTTTCTAAACCTAAAGGGCATTTCTAAACCCTAACCTAAGCAATTTTTTCTCTACTCTCAAATCTTAATCTTCTCTAGCCGAAACGTAAAGCTCTCTCTCTCTCTCTCTCTCTCTCTCTCTCTCTCTCTCTCTCTCTCTCTCTCCAATATTCTCTATCCGAGGATCAAAATCATATTTCACCCTCTATCTGAAACCCTGGTAAAAAATCTCTCCACTCGTTGATTTTCGTTCTCAAGGCAATCTCTGAAGGATTCGGCAAATCTCGCAAATCACAGGTACACCCTATTTCGTGTGATTCTCATTTCTCACATGGGTGTTCATCCATCGTTTGTTTGTCTTCGTTTGTTCAATAAGCTGTTGTAGTTTTTGCTACTGTAATATATTTAAGAACGTGTGTTCATATATTGAAATCTTTGTGAAATTCAATAGCTGATCTGTTTCATTTTCTTTTTTCATTTATTCAGATTTTTCTGTTATCAGTTCATTACTCTGAGTAAAATTTTTCGGTTATCAGTTATTTCGGTTCGGTTTAGGGTTAGTAAAAAATAATCGGTTTGGTTTTCGGTTTGGTTACTTAAATATCGGTTTGGTTTAGGTTTGAAGCCTAAACCGAACCGTTGACACCCCTACTGTCGTGACCCTTTCCTCTTAATTCTTTCCCCGGAAAAAAGAAAACATGTTCTTTTAAGAAAGTGGTTTGGAGGATTGCTACAGAGGTTGCACAATCATTTTGTTTTTTGATCGATAGAGGTTGCACAATCATTGAATCTGGTTTTTGAATTATTGGCGATGCTCTGCATCGCTGGGAAAAGGGGACAAGCGGTCCACCCATTTTATCCATCTAGGAGTGGATTATTAAGATTGCAAATGGGCAAATCATTCTCCTTGGTGACAAAGTTTTATGCTCCCGGAGTCTAGTAGGCCTATGGACAGGCAACCATTATATCCGATGTTGGTGTCCAATGCTCCACTCTAAAACAATGTGGATGATTCCACACGTGGAGGTTGTCTTACTAGTTGTGGGTTCCATTTGTCTTTTGGTTGCACATACCTCTCTCCTTCATGTACTGGCTTAAGTTATAATACCGGTAATTAGAATATGTGTGCTTGATCTTTGTTCCCCAAACGTGAATCCACAATTTAATATCAAAGTCTAGCTCATCTTCTTGTGTTATATTAATAACATACCAAATGGAATCCTTGAGAGGATGATAGGTCAATCAATGAGTAAGCCGGTTTAAATCGGATGAGGTGGTGCCTAACATGTTCCCCATTTTCATAATGAACCTCCGGAACCATTAATCTCTTGTTATGCATCCAATGGAGCCTTCAATTGTTGTTTTACCATATTTGAATATAAGACCTCGTTGTCTAGCCATCGTAAAAAGTATTAGTGGTGAGTCCTCAACCTCCTCATCCCTATTCATATTAGGGGGTTGCCATGGTGTCTGCTGGTGCCTTTAATATGACCATATTTTTTCTAAAGAAGTGTATGGTGCATGTAGAGTCACAAGGAGTATGCACAATTTGTCACATTTCATTATTGTGAGAGCTTTAGTGGATTTTCCCACAAGGGAGTAAATTTTACATACTCAAATGTAAAACTTACCTTTGTAAAATGGATAGGTTTCTTGTATCCCTAGATTAGGATGCCCTATTTCCTTTCTATTTCTTAGAGCGTCATGCTTAGGCCAATGTTAGACCATTGCCTAATTTTGATCTTCACTAAAGAGCCTAGGAACGGGCGGCCCTCACGATTTGTATCTGAGAATATATGGCTTTCCATCCTTCATTTAGGGAAACAATCGATGGTTGGAGGAGGGAGAAGGAGGGAGTTAGGTTAGGCAGGGCTGGGTTCAGATTTATGAAGCCCCTTAACTTTGTACAAAGGAAAGTTAGGGTGTGGCATAAGGTGTGCTTTAGGTATTAGATGTCAAAAACGGAATGTTATCAGAAGGGATTGGGGAATTAGATAAAATGTAGAGGTGAGTGAGCTTGCTGTAGATGAGAGTTTGTGAATGATGGTAAGAGGCTGAGATGACCATAATGGAAATTCATGAAGGAAGAAATCAAAAAAGCATTACCCAAGTTAGATAAGGATAAGGCACCAAGAGGCCTTTGGTGATTAGCTGGATTTGGCCTAAGCCAGGTTGGGTTAAGTGAACGTTGATGGTGCTTGTGTGGACAACCCTGGCCTTGGTGGTGGTGGCGGTATTATTAGATCCTCTTCTGGCTCCTTTTTTGCTGCTTTCTCTTGCCACTATGGGTCTTGTACTAATAATATTGCGGAGGTCCGTGCTTTATTGGATGGTCTTCAGTTGTGTCATGATCTGGGTTTCCGATTGATTGAGATTGAGTCCGACTCTAGGATTCTGGTGCATTGGCTTACTTCCGGTTCAGATCCCCAATCAACCCTATCATACCCAAAAAAAAAGGGTATGATAGGGTTGATTGGGGTTACTTCATCCAAGGTATGCAAATTCTTAACCGTGCCTTGATCACAAATGAATATGTCAAGGAGGGCAGTATTAGGCCTTGTGGGTGTATGTTGGACCTCGAAAAAGGGTATGATAGGGTTGATTGGGGTTTCTTAGATGCAGTTGTAGAGTGGAAATGGTTTGGGTAGAGATGGCATAGTTGGATTAGGGATTGTATTAGTAATGTTTTGTTTTCCTTCATTTCAATGATTGTATAAGAGGACAGTTCCATTCTTCTCAAGGTCTTTGTCAAGGGGGATCCACTATCGGGTCTTTTTTTGTTTTCCTTAGCGGGGGATGTCCTTAGTTGGTTCTTTAGGAGGGAAAAATAAGTGAGCGTGGTGAAGGGATTTAGCATAGGAGGTGATGCAGTGCCTACATCTCTAGTTCGTTGTCGATACGATCCTATTTTTGATGCATCTGAAGATCAGGTCTATTGGACAAATTTGCCTTACAATTTTTTGAAACGATATCGTGTTTGAAGATGAACTTGGAGAAAAGTAGCTTTGTAAGGAGTCACATTAGTGAGGGTGTGCTTCATTCATGTACTAGAGTGCCAGGGTGTGAGATTGCATAATGGCCACTTAGATACTTGGGGTTTCCTTTGTGTGGTGACCCCTATAGTTGTAGTTTTTAGTCTCTGGTTTTTGAGAAACTAGACAAGATTAGCCATTTGGAAAAAGAATTACATATCCTTAAGGGGATAGATTACTATCATTCAGGGCATCCCTAGCCAACCTACAGTCCATTTTATATCTCTATCTAGGGTCCTAGCAAAGATGGTGAACATGATTGAAAAAATTGAGCATGATTTTCTTTAGGAAGGAGGTGATTCTAGAAAGATCATTCAGTTATGTGGGAGGTGGTTTATAGGCTCAAGACGAAAGGAGGTCTTAATATGGGTAGTATATTGGAAAGGAATTCAGATTTGTTGGTGACATGTATACGGAGATTCAACGTTGATAGAGAAAGCCTTTGGTGCAAAGTCATCTTTAGAAAACATGTTATTCATGGAAATGGGTGGAATATCAATCTCGGCATCAGGGTATATGGTGCTAGCCCTTTGAAGGCTATTTCTTCTCCTAGCTCTTTCTTTACCCCTTGGTTTGGTTTGGGATTTGTGACCCATATTTTCATTTTTTGTCCAGTTTATAGTGAGTTGAGACAACACTATCATCCTGATTCCTTATATGGTTTGGATTTGTGGTTAACAAGGAAGCTAAGGTAGCAAAAGCCTTGGTCCCTAAAAGGGTTACTTGGAATCTCTCCTTAATGAGGGATCCTATGCCCATCAACTTGGTGGAGCTGGTTTCTTTGATCAACTCTCTCAAAAACTTGTTCACGATGATTCAGTCTATGATAGTCATAGTGTAAAGGATTGGCCGATCCCGATCCGGATCAGCCGGTCCAACTCGGGATCGGCTAGGGACGAGCCACGATCTGGGGCCGATCCCCAAAAAGTTAAATTTGCCTTGACTCACCGAGTTCGCGACGGATCGGCCGATCCGTCACGGAATCGGCTCGTCGGACCGGACGATTCAAGTTTGGATCGTCCGGTCCAAGACTTAAAAAAAAAATTTCAGAGAGAATACAATTTGGGGAAGAGAGGATTTGGGGAAGAGAGGGAGAGAGCGAGATTGAGATTTCTTCTTCTTCTTCTTTCTTCTTCTTCTTCTTCATCTCCTCCTCCTCCCCGCCTCCTCCTCCTCCTCCTCCTCCTCTCCTTCTCCTCCTCCTCCTCCTCCTCCTCCTCCTCCTCCTCTTTCTTCTTCTTTCTTCTACTTCTTCTTCTTCTTCTATTCTTCTTCTTCTTCTTCTAGTCTGATTCTGATTCGGAAATGGAACCCTAAGAAGGGGTTATTTCTTTTTTTCTTCTGATTCTGATACGAAGGCTTAGAGCTATTTCTATTTTTTTTTTCTGATTTTTTGATTTTTTTTTTTTTTAATTAACGAGTCATTTTAGGATCGGACGATCCAGAGTTGGATCGCCGATCCAACTCGGTATCGGACCAGGACGATCCCGATCCGATACCGAGTTTAAACACTATGATGATAGTTGTATTCAGACTCCTACTTGCTCTTTTTTCTACAGAACTTTTAGAGATGGGGATTTGCCTCTTGCACCATTTCCTAGTCTTTAGATCTGAAAATCGTCTGTCCCAACCAGGATCAGCCTTTGTTTGGAAGTCCATACAAAATGGATACAGCCGATATTAGCCAGAGAATAACGAAATACTTAGCATTGTCTCCTGATGTGTGTTTCAAGTGCATGTGTTAGGGTGAGATGATTGACCATCTATTTCTACATTGTGTGGGTAGCTAGGGAGGTATGGAGCTTCTTTTCACAGTTGATTGTGATGTTTTGGGTGATTTTGATAAGTATTAGTCTCCTTGATTAGTGAAGGTTCCGTACTCTTGGGAAAAGGATAGGTTGATGTATAGAGTTCTTTTTCATACCTATGGAAGAAGAATAGGTGGATCTTTGATTACACAATTCGTACTATTATTGTCCCTATGATGTTGTAAACAGCTATGTGGGCATATAATTATCTGGTGTTTAAAGGTGTCTTGGTGTTTAATATGATTAGAGGATGGTTGGTAGTTTCCTCATCCTTGCCTCTAGCTAACAGTTGTAGTGTGGCTTGGAATTTGGAAGCCCCCACCAGAATTTTCTGTCAGGCTTACCTTTGATGGGGTTCCATTGGGAAAAGGATAGGTTGATGTATAGAATTCAGAGGCTTCTCCTTTTGCTTTGCTTTATGAGAAAAATGCATTTGTCTAGCTTCCAAAGATGTTATATCAAGCAAATGATGAATTTATATATTTATTATACTTGTGTTCATTCCCATATTATGTCAGCATATGATGTCAAGGATAAATGTCAAATGGTTGAATAAGATGCTAGCATAATTATTAGAACACTTCTAGTGTTTGATCAAGGTTTCAAGTATAAACCGAAATTGATAAAACACGGTCAAGTTTTATCGGTTATGAACCTATCAGTTGGGTATCGGCCGATACGCATCAATTTTCCTTTATTTTTTTATTTGTATTGGCCGATACCCGATTCTTATCGGCTGATAAGTACAGACTCATATTGGTTTTGGTGGGAACCGATACTTTAAAGTTCTTATATACTTGTTCAATTAATTTAGTTTTGCAGTTTCCAATTTCAGCACTCTTTGTTAAAAGGTTATATTTTGGGCAGTGAAAGCAAGGTTTTAAATCCCGTTGAAATTTGGAAAAAATCATGTTTCATCAGGTCAGTGGTTTAAAATTTTTTGACAAAATTTTACTGGAAACTTGTTAATTTTGTTTTAAATATTAGGATTTCTGCACCCATAAAACAAACTTAATTCTCTGAAAACTAGGAAAACAATATTGTGGAAATGTTGAAAATTTCACAAATTCATCAAGAATTGGGAAGGAAGTAATGCTCCATTTTTCAGTTTTTCAAACAGGTTTGAATTTTAACTCAACGATACTGGTGGTGGTTTGAGTTTGATTTTAAGGAAATAACAAAAGGCTTGTTTCCTTTTCTCCTTTTAAGTAAAGCTTGTATAGAATAAGATGAAATACATATTTAAAAATTAAATGGATGCATGGGCTTGTATATCATCATGGAAAATTGGGATTTAAAATGGGAAAACCCAAAACAAATGTGGAGATATTAGTTTTTAATTACCTTAAAACATAATTCTAACTTTTAAGTGGTATACATTTATTCAGTAATGAAGATGGACTGATAAATTGACCAAAAAGGAATTCTTTTTTTACTGTAAAACATTCCTTTCAATCATTTTGCTCAAGAATCGTTAAAAATTATTAGTTTTTGTAAATAAAATATTAGAACTGAGATATGCAATGATTAAGCTCTTGCCAATTTCTGTTATGAGATTCTTATTCCTTCTTTTCTTGAAATTTTTCTTAGTTTATGCCATTTTGAAATTTCCATCAACATTCATCTAATTAAAGGTGAGTGAAATTCGCCAAGAAAGCCGAATTTAAAACCTTTTGGAGGGTATATGAATGTTTACAACCTTTTCCCCAGTGATGAAGATGTGGTCTTCTTGACTGTGACCTTCAGCAAAATTCTCTCCCACACCTTATTCTAAACTTTATGCAACCCCTCCCCCCCAGATTTTTGTTCGCATTTATTTAATTTAATTGAATTTTAAACTGATAAAAAATTCGCTTACTTTGTGATCCAGTTGGTGAATCGTCACAAAGGGGGCTCTTATTGCCACCAAAGGGCCTACTTCTGGTCACTCATGACCCAGGCTCTGTCAGCACTATGCCAGGGGCTCACATTAGAGGAAGTACATTGAGAGCATCAGCTGTAGGAGATGAGGAAGCTGATCTTCTTGTGCCTGGTACTGGAAGGTAGCTACTTTTTGATTTTCCATGTCGTAATAGAAAAATGCCCAGAACCTTTAATGATATCTGCAGCTTATTTTGTTCTCTAATTAATGACAACCGTAAACTAGTCAACCAAAAGTACCAGTCATGGTAAAGTAGCATGTTTCTTGATGTTGGCAAGCTTACCATCTAAGAAAAGTTGTACAACTGTTGCAAAAACCATTACAAACATGGCAATTATGATCTCGCTGGAAATTTGGAAGTATCATCTAAGTCTTGCATCTAAGTCTTGCTGGGCATACAGATTATTTTGAGTTTTCAACTTGCCTTTGTTCCTAATTTTTGTCGGACTTTACTTACTATAACCTCACTCTTGAGATTGTCAATGATCTGTACATGGATATAAAACTGGTGGATACTAAGAATTTTTAATTTTTGAAGACCTCAGACTATGATTTTAAAGTTGGAACAATCCCTTGATATGAATTTGATCTCGAAATCATTTTTGATTTTATAGGATTTTTAAATTATAACTTCTCAATGTCTTGAAATAAGGACTTGAGATGGAGCATCCTGACATTTATTTTTTGTAATCTTTTTTTTTTATCAGTAAATGTTCCTTTCATATATAAGGTATAAACATATTTACAGGCAGTCCACAAAATGTGTACTGAAAGTGATTTTCAGGATGGATAAAACAGACAGATAAAAAGTCAAAAACAGAAAAAGCAAGAGGCTAAATGTTATCAAAAAAATCCATGTACGATGAAAAATTATCGTTAGTAAAAACCTTGTTGCTTTAGCCCAAATGAACGGAGTCCTGAAGACTTTCCTCACAATGATTTCCATAGTTTGAGACTTCTCAAATTTTCTAGCATTATTATCCTTCCAAAGGTTCCACCAAACAACAAAGTAACACATACTCCAAAGCAACTTCTTCCTATCATCCCCTGACTTGATCACCCAGCTTTACAGACCTAGGCATCACCTACTGCACCCCAAACCTTCTTAGTATCGCATGCCAGATATCTGAGGCCATCTTGCTATGTAAGAATAGGTGGTTGACAGTTTCTGCATTTTCCTTGCACATTATGCACTTATTAGGCATAGTCCAACTTCTGTTGAATTTTGATGAGGTTGTCATGTCAATGGTAAGTATTCTATTGTGAACAGAAGCTCATACTAGTAAAGCGATATTTGTGGGAACTGGGACACTCCCACAGCCTTAGAGGGGAATCGTTCTTGCATATTTGACTGTTGCAAGACTTTGGCAAATGATTGAACAGAGAAAGTCCCATTAGTTTCAGCACACCATCTTCTTTTGTCCTCCCCGTTTCCACCAGTTTGTGAGGAATAAAGTTAATGAATTAGAGCTATAAGTGGCTCCACCTCCCAATCATTGGGATTTTTTCTTAATTCAATGTTCCAAACTCTTCCTTGTCCCAATCTATTCATATAATCCTGAACCGGTGCCTCTATTTTTTGCCAACCTATATGTACAAGGGAATCTAATTTTAAAAGGCTCATCCCCAAGCTAAATATCATTCCGAAGTACAATCTCCGTGCCCACCACAGATCTGATTTCTTTAGAGAAGGATTGCTACATGCTCAATATAGATTTCTATAGGCTCACCCCATGTGACCCACTAACCGGGCTGGTGTTCCACCCAAAAGGAGAGCTACTGTACTTGGAGGCAATGAAATCCCTCCAAAGGCTCTCTCTTTCATTTCCAAAGCACCATACCCATTTTCCCATTAGTGCCTTATTGGCAGTTGAGATTGACCTTATACTAAGACTTCCTATCTCTTTTGGTTTGCATACTTGCTCCCAACTTACCAAATGGTATTTGAATACCTCTTCCTCACCCCTCCACATGAAGTCTCTTTCTATTTTCTCTAGTCTTTCTGTCATTGATATTTGAATTGTAAAACAAAAGCAGAGAGTATGTTGGAAGCTTGGACAGGGTATTCTTCAACAATGTTAAGTTTGCTCGTTTTGAATCGTTTCACAATTGGCTCCAAAGCTGCGGTGGACTTATGTTTTACCCCCCAACGGCAGGCCCAAGTAAGTGGATGGTAGACTCCCAACTTTGCACCCCCAAAAATTCATCTGACTCCCTGATATTAGGAACTTCACCAATTCCAAGTAATTCAGATTTTCTCAGATTAACACCCAAACCAGAGACAGCATCAAAACATCTAAAAATGTACCTAAGCACCCTCAATTATTGATGGTTGGTTTGACATGTAATCAACGTGTCGTCTGCACATTGTAAGTGAGTAATTCCTTCCCTTACTCCCACGGAAAAACCTGAAATCAGGTCATGTTCTTTGATCTTTGTAATCCTATTTCACAAAGATAGTCATGTCTCGAACTTGGGTTTAACTGATTTATTATATGATCTATATATGACTTCCAGCTGGTTATTAATTCTGCAGATTAAGATTGCAATTAGGAGTAAACATGCCCGCTCAGGCTAATCACAAGCTTCTACAGGATGGGGTTGATTCAACAGGAGTCGAACTATTTGAGGTCTACGATGTTGTTCTTTATCTTGGCATTATTGATATATTGCAGAAATACAATATCAAAAAGAAAATCGAGCATGCATTCAAGTCACTGCAGTTTGACCCTCTGTCAATCTCTGCTGTTGAACCCAAGCTGTATTCAAAACGTTTTATCAATTTCTTGGAGAGAGTTTTTCCAGAAGAAACTTAGAGAAAATAATGCTACATTTTTGGTATTTTATTTGTTTATTGTATCGTTGTTTAGAGGTAAAGCTTCATTACTTTTGCATGCTAGAATAATTGTGCTCTTAATTTTTCACAATCATTCATTTTAAAGAGTTGTTAGTGCAGCCATCTATGTATATCTATATATATATATGATACATTATAGTTCAGCATATGATACAGCTCTGATTTATTTTTAGATTTCAATAATTTGTTCTTATTTTTGGCTCAATATATCAATTTTTTATTGTTATAAAACAACAACAATAAGTGTAATAAGATGTGATTCTGAGTGAATACATAATGAAGATTATCTTTTTACGTGAATGTCGAAACATCTTTTATCATAGGCACAAGACATTGATGGCAACATTTCTTTTTTCTTTATTTTAAATTTTGTCCTTCACATCATCATGAACTCTCTATTACAGTAGTATAAAAATATATGTTATAAAGAATGACTATTCAGAAGTTATATTGAACTTCTTTTTGTTGCTGTTCAACGTATAGTCTATGAATCCTAAGAAGAACTCTCAGCCTGGGATTCTGGTCCAGAAGGTCAAGTTCAGTGAATGGGTCTATACATAACAAATAAGTTTTGAGGCTTTTAGTGTCCCTCTTGACTATTATTGAAAGTTGCTGATACAGGAGACTTCCTCTATTTCACTGTGTTTCCATGATATGAGTACATGAATGATGTTATGTTACCTCTCCTTTTGTTTATACCTTCTTTTCCTCATTTGAAGGGGATATGTCTTCTCTCCATTGACTTTTAATATCTGTTTACATCTATAAATATTTTCCAATTACTTACATTCGAACTGAAGATATGGTTTTTGATAGATTGGGACGGAATACGATTCTTGTTGACTCTAACCAGTTAGGATAAGGCATTTTGTTATTATTATCAGTCTGATCATTGCAATTTTTCCTTCTCGCAACTAGTTAAGGTGTACCGTAGAAATCCTTTTTTTTTTTGTACTCTATAAAAAGCCATATATGTTGTTAACCTATGCGCTTAAGTCCTCAGCCATTCCATGAGGGTTAACCAAAACCTGCATCTAACATAGAACACGAGTTTGCAGTAAGATTATCATTGAAGTGTATCTGATGGTGAGAACATCTGAAAGCTGTTGTTATAGTCTCCTGTGAAACTCACTTGATGTTTGTATGCAAGTGGGAAAGTTTCCTTTGGAAATGTTGCAGCATATCTTGTTGTTCTCACTCTCCTTCCATGTTACCATATCAGCCTCCAAGGAATTATTAATTAATTCAGCTGGTAGTCACACAAACTGAGAATGGGTAAATTGACCTTGACGGATTTTGATCATGTGATCTCAACTTGAGTTGAGGAGCCCATGTTGACAATGATGATTTAAGACTGGCATTCTGTAAAGGGACCTTGTTGGGTCTAGTTATGTTGAATGAGTTATACTGTTGAGGTTAAGGCTGCGTTTCGCGCGGCTTGTGCTTTTGGATAAGTGACTCGATGAGACCAATTATCCACAGCAACAATAAGCTGCTTACTTGAAGAAGATGGCGTTTGTAAATGCATTTATTTAAGTGCTTATAAAAGTTTAGGGGTAAAATAGGTATTATAAAAATATTACTAAAGTTCAGAATTCTTATGAGCTTCTTGCTAACCAAATGTACTTTTAAGATGCGTTTAGATACCGAGAAGATGTGAGAGAATGAAAGAAAGTTTGTTTTTCTCGCGTTTCAGATGTGTTTGGATACCAAGAAAATGCAAAAAATTATAAGGCCCATTAGTTTTGTTAGAAGGTGAATGATCGAAACGATTATTTTTTTTTCTTGCAAGATTAGTCTGGAATGCATCGTGAGAAAAGTTTTTTTGTCTTCTTCCTATACTGTCCTTCCCAAACAACCAAATTTACAAGAGTTTGATTAGAGAGAGAGAGAGGGAGACTATAATTCGGTATAAATCGATTTGGTTTACATTATATACACTAGAGTATAGATTTGTTTTCGATTTAGTTCGGTTTAACCGTGGTTTCAACCCAAAACGGTTGAAACCAAACCAGTCTAATTCTATTTTATAATTTCAAAATCCGAAATCTAGAAGTCTAAACCAAACCGAATCGGTTTAATATAACATAAATATGGCTTATGGTACAAGGGTAGAATTAGAAATTATGTCTTAAGATTCTTATGATTTCTGTGCTAACCAAACGCACATTTAGATGATTTTCGTTACTACCATGCATGTTCTTGCAAAACATCCAAAGATTCCAAACAACTCTAGGAAAGTTATTTTCACTTTCTTTTACATTGCTGTCATGTTCGACATCCAAACGGAGCCTTAGTTGCACATTTCTTGCAACATCGAAATAGCATTACCAAAGTTATTTTTAGTTCTTTTACATTGATTTCTTACAATTGCTTTCTCTGACATTTTCTTGGAATCAGTGAAACTACAGATGAAGCCCATTAAAAATATACTTTTTCAAAATAACACTACACTTTTCAATTAAAATCTTAGAATTATGGGAAAATTAAGGGAAGTCAAGTCAAATTGAGCTTTACTTTCTTTTCCCTCCAAATACTTCCCAAACAGACTCAGCCTTAGCTTTTGAATTTGATGAAGTGGAGGACTTTCCATAGATCAGCTTTTTTTTTAAGTTCTAAGCCCAAAGCAGAACCAATCCAAGACAAAGGCCTTGACATAGCCCATTGGGACTGGATGTTAATTTGTCTTCAAGTAAAAGTGACACGTGCTTTCACTAGTAATCCAAGTATTGCTATTATTGTCAATAAATGAGTTCAAAAAGCTTTGACCATGAGACATGTTTTGACCCATTAAATAAATAAAAAGCACTTTTGGTTATCAGTCATCTTTTTCTCTTTTTTCTTCAAAATTAAACAAACAGCTTTTCGGAGAGAGCAGTACAGCTCACCAGACAAGAGAATTAAGTATACAACAAGAGTGCTTGCTTGCATGGTTTTCATGTAAAAAAAAAAAACAATTCACAAACATCAAGAGATCGAAAATACCAAGAAGAAAGAACACAAAAGCTCTTCCAAAAATTTCAATTATTCATGTAACAAAGTCAATGCTGCTTTGTTTTTCTTTTCTCATTTAATTTTATGACTTTCGATTTTGCTATTCTCATGGCCCTCTTTTTAATGTAACCAACACCATACAAGGATACCCCACAAGTTAAATTTTATTAGGCCTTATTAGTTGGTTTGTTTCATCACTGGTCAACCTTCCTGATGACTTTCTAGTATATAGTCTAGGTTTTACCAGTTCATATATATATGTATGTGTGTGTATGTATGTATAAGCTATAAGAGTCTTTATCTCTAAATTTACTGCAACATTAGGGTTGGGAAAAGAACAAGTTTTTGGATAACAACTAAATTTTATATATATATATATAAAATTTAGTTGTTATCCAAAAACTTGTTCTTTTCCCAACCCTAATGTTGCAGTAAATTTAGAGATAAAGACTCTTATAGCTTATACATACATACACACACATACATATATATATGAACTGGTAAAACCTAGACTATATACTAGAAAGTCATCAGGAAGGTTGACCAGTGATGAAACAAACCAACTAATAAGGCCTAATAAAATTTAACTTGTGGGGTATCCTTGTATGGTGTTGGTTACATTAAAAAGAGGGCCATGAGAATAGCAAAATCGAAAGTCATAAAATTAAATGAGAAAAGAAAAACAAAGCAGCATTGACTTTGTTACATGAATAATTGAAATTTTTGGAAGAGCTTTTGTGTTCTTTCTTCTTGGTATTTTCGATCTCTTGATGTTTGTGAATTGTTTTTTTTTTTTACATGAAAACCATGCAAGCAAGCACTCTTGTTGTATACTTAATTCTCTTGTCTGGTGAGCTGTACTGCTCTCTCCGAAAAGCTGTTTGTTTAATTTTGAAGAAAAAAGAGAAAAAGATGACTGATAACCAAAAGTGCTTTTTATTTATTTAATGGGTCAAAACATGTCTCATGGTCAAAGCTTTTTGAACTCATTTATTGACAATAATAGCAATACTTGGATTACTAGTGAAAGCACGTGTCACTTTTACTTGAAGACAAATTAACATCCAGTCCCAATGGGCTATGTCAAGGCCTTTGTCTTGGATTGGTTCTGCTTTGGGCTTAGAACTTAAAAAAAAAGCTGATCTATGGAAAGTCCTCCACTTCATCAAATTCAAAAGCTAAGGCTGAGTCTGTTTGGGAAGTATTTGGAGGGAAAAGAAAGTAAAGCTCAATTTGACTTGACTTCCCTTAATTTTCCCATAATTCTAAGATTTTAATTGAAAAGTGTAGTGTTATTTTGAAAAAGTATATTTTTAATGGGCTTCATCTGTAGTTTCACTGATTCCAAGAAAATGTCAGAGAAAGCAATTGTAAGAAATCAATGTAAAAGAACTAAAAATAACTTTGGTAATGCTATTTCGATGTTGCAAGAAATGTGCAACTAAGGCTCCGTTTGGATGTCGAACATGACAGCAATGTAAAAGAAAGTGAAAATAACTTTCCTAGAGTTGTTTGGAATCTTTGGATGTTTTGCAAGAACATGCATGGTAGTAACGAAAATCATCTAAATGTGCGTTTGGTTAGCACAGAAATCATAAGAATCTTAAGACATAATTTCTAATTCTACCCTTGTACCATAAGCCATATTTATGTTATATTAAACCGATTCGGTTTGGTTTAGACTTCTAGATTTCGGATTTTGAAATTATAAAATAGAATTAGACTGGTTTGGTTTCAACCGTTTTGGGTTGAAACCACGGTTAAACCGAACTAAATCGAAAACAAATCTATACTCTAGTGTATATAATGTAAACCAAATCGATTTATACCGAATTATAGTCTCCCTCTCTCTCTCTCTAATCAAACTCTTGTAAATTTGGTTGTTTGGGAAGGACAGTATAGGAAGAAGACAAAAAAACTTTTCTCACGATGCATTCCAGACTAATCTTGCAAGAAAAAAAAATAATCGTTTCGATCATTCACCTTCTAACAAAACTAATGGGCCTTATAATTTTTTGCATTTTCTTGGTATCCAAACACATCTGAAACGCGAGAAAAACAAACTTTCTTTCATTCTCTCACATCTTCTCGGTATCTAAACGCATCTTAAAAGTACATTTGGTTAGCAAGAAGCTCATAAGAATTCTGAACTTTAGTAATATTTTTATAATACCTATTTTACCCCTAAACTTTTATAAGCACTTAAATAAATGCATTTACAAACGCCATCTTCTTCAAGTAAGCAGCTTATTGTTGCTGTGGATAATTGGTCTCATCGAGTCACTTATCCAAAAGCACAAGCCGCGCGAAACGCAGCCTTAACCTCAACAGTATAACTCATTCAACATAACTAGACCCAACAAGGTCCCTTTACAGAATGCCAGTCTTAAATCATCATTGTCAACATGGGCTCCTCAACTCAAGTTGAGATCACATGATCAAAATCCGTCAAGGTCAATTTACCCATTCTCAGTTTGTGTGACTACCAGCTGAATTAATTAATAATTCCTTGGAGGCTGATATGGTAACATGGAAGGAGAGTGAGAACAACAAGATATGCTGCAACATTTCCAAAGGAAACTTTCCCACTTGCATACAAACATCAAGTGAGTTTCACAGGAGACTATAACAACAGCTTTCAGATGTTCTCACCATCAGATACACTTCAATGATAATCTTACTGCAAACTCGTGTTCTATGTTAGATGCAGGTTTTGGTTAACCCTCATGGAATGGCTGAGGACTTAAGCGCATAGGTTAACAACATATATGGCTTTTTATAGAGTACAAAAAAAAAAAGGATTTCTACGGTACACCTTAACTAGTTGCGAGAAGGAAAAATTGCAATGATCAGACTGATAATAATAACAAAATGCCTTATCCTAACTGGTTAGAGTCAACAAGAATCGTATTCCGTCCCAATCTATCAAAAACCATATCTTCAGTTCGAATGTAAGTAATTGGAAAATATTTATAGATGTAAACAGATATTAAAAGTCAATGGAGAGAAGACATATCCCCTTCAAATGAGGAAAAGAAGGTATAAACAAAAGGAGAGGTAACATAACATCATTCATGTACTCATATCATGGAAACACAGTGAAATAGAGGAAGTCTCCTGTATCAGCAACTTTCAATAATAGTCAAGAGGGACACTAAAAGCCTCAAAACTTATTTGTTATGTATAGACCCATTCACTGAACTTGACCTTCTGGACCAGAATCCCAGGCTGAGAGTTCTTCTTAGGATTCATAGACTATACGTTGAACAGCAACAAAAAGAAGTTCAATATAACTTCTGAATAGTCATTCTTTATAACATATATTTTTATACTACTGTAATAGAGAGTTCATGATGATGTGAAGGACAAAATTTAAAATAAAGAAAAAAGAAATGTTGCCATCAATGTCTTGTGCCTATGATAAAAGATGTTTCGACATTCACGTAAAAAGATAATCTTCATTATGTATTCACTCAGAATCACATCTTATTACACTTATTGTTGTTGTTTTATAACAATAAAAAATTGATATATTGAGCCAAAAATAAGAACAAATTATTGAAATCTAAAAATAAATCAGAGCTGTATCATATGCTGAACTATAATGTATCATATATATATATAGATATACATAGATGGCTGCACTAACAACTCTTTAAAATGAATGATTGTGAAAAATTAAGAGCACAATTATTCTAGCATGCAAAAGTAATGAAGCTTTACCTCTAAACAACGATACAATAAACAAATAAAATACCAAAAATGTAGCATTATTTTCTCTAAGTTTCTTCTGGAAAAACTCTCTCCAAGAAATTGATAAAACGTTTTGAATACAGCTTGGGTTCAACAGCAGAGATTGACAGAGGGTCAAACTGCAGTGACTTGAATGCATGCTCGATTTTCTTTTTGATATTGTATTTCTGCAATATATCAATAATGCCAAGATAAAGAACAACATCGTAGACCTCAAATAGTTCGACTCCTGTTGAATCAACCCCATCCTGTAGAAGCTTGTGATTAGCCTGAGCGGGCATGTTTACTCCTAATTGCAATCTTAATCTGCAGAATTAATAACCAGCTGGAAGTCATATATAGATCATATAATAAATCAGTTAAACCCAAGTTCGAGACATGACTATCTTTGTGAAATAGGATTACAAAGATCAAAGAACATGACCTGATTTCAGGTTTTTCCGTGGGAGTAAGGGAAGGAATTACTCACTTACAATGTGCAGACGACACGTTGATTACATGTCAAACCAACCATCAATAATTGAGGGTGCTTAGGTACATTTTTAGATGTTTTGATGCTGTCTCTGGTTTGGGTGTTAATCTGAGAAAATCTGAATTACTTGGAATTGGTGAAGTTCCTAATATCAGGGAGTCAGATGAATTTTTGGGGGTGCAAAGTTGGGAGTCTACCATCCACTTACTTGGGCCTGCCGTTGGGGGGTAAAACATAAGTCCACCGCAGCTTTGGAGCCAATTGTGAAACGATTCAAAACGAGCAAACTTAACATTGTTGAAGAATACCCTGTCCAAGCTTCCAACATACTCTCTGCTTTTGTTTTACAATTCAAATATCAATGACAGAAAGACTAGAGAAAATAGAAAGAGACTTCATGTGGAGGGGTGAGGAAGAGGTATTCAAATACCATTTGGTAAGTTGGGAGCAAGTATGCAAACCAAAAGAGATAGGAAGTCTTAGTATAAGGTCAATCTCAACTGCCAATAAGGCACTAATGGGAAAATGGGTATGGTGCTTTGGAAATGAAAGAGAGAGCCTTTGGAGGGATTTCATTGCCTCCAAGTACAGTAGCTCTCCTTTTGGGTGGAACACCAGCCCGGTTAGTGGGTCACATGGGGTGAGCCTATAGAAATCTATATTGAGCATGTAGCAATCCTTCTCTAAAGAAATCAGATCTGTGGTGGGCACGGAGATTGTACTTCGGAATGATATTTAGCTTGGGGATGAGCCTTTTAAAATTAGATTCCCTTGTACATATAGGTTGGCAAAAAATAGAGGCACCGGTTCAGGATTATATGAATAGATTGGGACAAGGAAGAGTTTGGAACATTGAATTAAGAAAAAATCCCAATGATTGGGAGGTGGAGCCACTTATAGCTCTAATTCATTAACTTTATTCCTCACAAACTGGTGGAAACGGGGAGGACAAAAGAAGATGGTGTGCTGAAACTAATGGGACTTTCTCTGTTCAATCATTTGCCAAAGTCTTGCAACAGTCAAATATGCAAGAACGATTCCCCTCTAAGGCTGTGGGAGTGTCCCAGTTCCCACAAATATCGCTTTACTAGTATGAGCTTCTGTTCACAATAGAATACTTACCATTGACATGACAACCTCATCAAAATTCAACAGAAGTTGGACTATGCCTAATAAGTGCATAATGTGCAAGGAAAATGCAGAAACTGTCAACCACCTATTCTTACATAGCAAGATGGCCTCAGATATCTGGCATGCGATACTAAGAAGGTTTGGGGTGCAGTAGGTGATGCCTAGGTCTGTAAAGCTGGGTGATCAAGTCAGGGGATGATAGGAAGAAGTTGCTTTGGAGTATGTGTTACTTTGTTGTTTGGTGGAACCTTTGGAAGGATAATAATGCTAGAAAATTTGAGAAGTCTCAAACTATGGAAATCATTGTGAGGAAAGTCTTCAGGACTCCGTTCATTTGGGCTAAAGCAACAAGGTTTTTACTAACGATAATTTTTCATCGTACATGGATTTTTTTGATAACATTTAGCCTCTTGCTTTTTCTGTTTTTGACTTTTTATCTGTCTGTTTTATCCATCCTGAAAATCACTTTCAGTACACATTTTGTGGACTGCCTGTAAATATGTTTATACCTTATATATGAAAGGAACATTTACTGATAAAAAAAAAAGATTACAAAAAATAAATGTCAGGATGCTCCATCTCAAGTCCTTATTTCAAGACATTGAGAAGTTATAATTTAAAAATCCTATAAAATCAAAAATGATTTCGAGATCAAATTCATATCAAGGGATTGTTCCAACTTTAAAATCATAGTCTGAGGTCTTCAAAAATTAAAAATTCTTAGTATCCACCAGTTTTATATCCATGTACAGATCATTGACAATCTCAAGAGTGAGGTTATAGTAAGTAAAGTCCGACAAAAATTAGGAACAAAGGCAAGTTGAAAACTCAAAATAATCTGTATGCCCAGCAAGACTTAGATGCAAGACTTAGATGATACTTCCAAATTTCCAGCGAGATCATAATTGCCATGTTTGTAATGGTTTTTGCAACAGTTGTACAACTTTTCTTAGATGGTAAGCTTGCCAACATCAAGAAACATGCTACTTTACCATGACTGGTACTTTTGGTTGACTAGTTTACGGTTGTCATTAATTAGAGAACAAAATAAGCTGCAGATATCATTAAAGGTTCTGGGCATTTTTCTATTACGACATGGAAAATCAAAAAGTAGCTACCTTCCAGTACCAGGCACAAGAAGATCAGCTTCCTCATCTCCTACAGCTGATGCTCTCAATGTACTTCCTCTAATGTGAGCCCCTGGCATAGTGCTGACAGAGCCTGGGTCATGAGTGACCAGAAGTAGGCCCTTTGGTGGCAATAAGAGCCCCCTTTGTGACGATTCACCAACTGGATCACAAAGTAAGCGAATTTTTTATCAGTTTAAAATTCAATTAAATTAAATAAATGCGAACAAAAATCTGGGGGGGAGGGGTTGCATAAAGTTTAGAATAAGGTGTGGGAGAGAATTTTGCTGAAGGTCACAGTCAAGAAGACCACATCTTCATCACTGGGGAAAAGGTTGTAAACATTCATATACCCTCCAAAAGGTTTTAAATTCGGCTTTCTTGGCGAATTTCACTCACCTTTAATTAGATGAATGTTGATGGAAATTTCAAAATGGCATAAACTAAGAAAAATTTCAAGAAAAGAAGGAATAAGAATCTCATAACAGAAATTGGCAAGAGCTTAATCATTGCATATCTCAGTTCTAATATTTTATTTACAAAAACTAATAATTTTTAACGATTCTTGAGCAAAATGATTGAAAGGAATGTTTTACAGTAAAAAAAGAATTCCTTTTTGGTCAATTTATCAGTCCATCTTCATTACTGAATAAATGTATACCACTTAAAAGTTAGAATTATGTTTTAAGGTAATTAAAAACTAATATCTCCACATTTGTTTTGGGTTTTCCCATTTTAAATCCCAATTTTCCATGATGATATACAAGCCCATGCATCCATTTAATTTTTAAATATGTATTTCATCTTATTCTATACAAGCTTTACTTAAAAGGAGAAAAGGAAACAAGCCTTTTGTTATTTCCTTAAAATCAAACTCAAACCACCACCAGTATCGTTGAGTTAAAATTCAAACCTGTTTGAAAAACTGAAAAATGGAGCATTACTTCCTTCCCAATTCTTGATGAATTTGTGAAATTTTCAACATTTCCACAATATTGTTTTCCTAGTTTTCAGAGAATTAAGTTTGTTTTATGGGTGCAGAAATCCTAATATTTAAAACAAAATTAACAAGTTTCCAGTAAAATTTTGTCAAAAAATTTTAAACCACTGACCTGATGAAACATGATTTTTTCCAAATTTCAACGGGATTTAAAACCTTGCTTTCACTGCCCAAAATATAACCTTTTAACAAAGAGTGCTGAAATTGGAAACTGCAAAACTAAATTAATTGAACAAGTATATAAGAACTTTAAAGTATCGGTTCCCACCAAAACCAATATGAGTCTGTACTTATCAGCCGATAAGAATCGGGTATCGGCCAATACAAATAAAAAAATAAAGGAAAATTGATGCGTATCGGCCGATACCCAACTGATAGGTTCATAACCGATAAAACTTGACCGTGTTTTATCAATTTCGGTTTATACTTGAAACCTTGATCAAACACTAGAAGTGTTCTAATAATTATGCTAGCATCTTATTCAACCATTTGACATTTATCCTTGACATCATATGCTGACATAATATGGGAATGAACACAAGTATAATAAATATATAAATTCATCATTTGCTTGATATAACATCTTTGGAAGCTAGACAAATGCATTTTTCTCATAAAGCAAAGCAAAAGGAGAAGCCTCTGAATTCTATACATCAACCTATCCTTTTCCCAATGGAACCCCATCAAAGGTAAGCCTGACAGAAAATTCTGGTGGGGGCTTCCAAATTCCAAGCCACACTACAACTGTTAGCTAGAGGCAAGGATGAGGAAACTACCAACCATCCTCTAATCATATTAAACACCAAGACACCTTTAAACACCAGATAATTATATGCCCACATAGCTGTTTACAACATCATAGGGACAATAATAGTACGAATTGTGTAATCAAAGATCCACCTATTCTTCTTCCATAGGTATGAAAAAGAACTCTATACATCAACCTATCCTTTTCCCAAGAGTACGGAACCTTCACTAATCAAGGAGACTAATACTTATCAAAATCACCCAAAACATCACAATCAACTGTGAAAAGAAGCTCCATACCTCCCTAGCTACCCACACAATGTAGAAATAGATGGTCAATCATCTCACCCTAACACATGCACTTGAAACACACATCAGGAGACAATGCTAAGTATTTCGTTATTCTCTGGCTAATATCGGCTGTATCCATTTTGTATGGACTTCCAAACAAAGGCTGATCCTGGTTGGGACAGACGATTTTCAGATCTAAAGACTAGGAAATGGTGCAAGAGGCAAATCCCCATCTCTAAAAGTTCTGTAGAAAAAAGAGCAAGTAGGAGTCTGAATACAACTATCATCATAGTGTTTAAACTCGGTATCGGATCGGGATCGTCCTGGTCCGATACCGAGTTGGATCGGCGATCCAACTCTGGATCGTCCGATCCTAAAATGACTCGTTAATTAAAAAAAAAAAAAATCAAAAAATCAGAAAAAAAAAATAGAAATAGCTCTAAGCCTTCGTATCAGAATCAGAAGAAAAAAAGAAATAACCCCTTCTTAGGGTTCCATTTCCGAATCAGAATCAGACTAGAAGAAGAAGAAGAAGAATAGAAGAAGAAGAAGAAGTAGAAGAAAGAAGAAGAAAGAGGAGGAGGAGGAGGAGGAGGAGGAGGAGGAGGAGAAGGAGAGGAGGAGGAGGAGGAGGAGGAGGCGGGGAGGAGGAGGAGATGAAGAAGAAGAAGAAGAAAGAAGAAGAAGAAGAAATCTCAATCTCGCTCTCTCCCTCTCTTCCCCAAATCCTCTCTTCCCCAAATTGTATTCTCTCTGAAATTTTTTTTTTAAGTCTTGGACCGGACGATCCAAACTTGAATCGTCCGGTCCGACGAGCCGATTCCGTGACGGATCGGCCGATCCGTCGCGAACTCGGTGAGTCAAGGCAAATTTAACTTTTTGGGGATCGGCCCCAGATCGTGGCTCGTCCCTAGCCGATCCCGAGTTGGACCGGCTGATCCGGATCGGGATCGGCCAATCCTTTACACTATGACTATCATAGACTGAATCATCGTGAACAAGTTTTTGAGAGAGTTGATCAAAGAAACCAGCTCCACCAAGTTGATGGGCATAGGATCCCTCATTAAGGAGAGATTCCAAGTAACCCTTTTAGGGACCAAGGCTTTTGCTACCTTAGCTTCCTTGTTAACCACAAATCCAAACCATATAAGGAATCAGGATGATAGTGTTGTCTCAACTCACTATAAACTGGACAAAAAATGAAAATATGGGTCACAAATCCCAAACCAAACCAAGGGGTAAAGAAAGAGCTAGGAGAAGAAATAGCCTTCAAAGGGCTAGCACCATATACCCTGATGCCGAGATTGATATTCCACCCATTTCCATGAATAACATGTTTTCTAAAGATGACTTTGCACCAAAGGCTTTCTCTATCAACGTTGAATCTCCGTATACATGTCACCAACAAATCTGAATTCCTTTCCAATATACTACCCATATTAAGACCTCCTTTCGTCTTGAGCCTATAAACCACCTCCCACATAACTGAATGATCTTTCTAGAATCACCTCCTTCCTAAAGAAAATCATGCTCAATTTTTTCAATCATGTTCACCATCTTTGCTAGGACCCTAGATAGAGATATAAAATGGACTGTAGGTTGGCTAGGGATGCCCTGAATGATAGTAATCTATCCCCTTAAGGATATGTAATTCTTTTTCCAAATGGCTAATCTTGTCTAGTTTCTCAAAAACCAGAGACTAAAAACTACAACTATAGGGGTCACCACACAAAGGAAACCCCAAGTATCTAAGTGGCCATTATGCAATCTCACACCCTGGCACTCTAGTACATGAATGAAGCACACCCTCACTAATGTGACTCCTTACAAAGCTACTTTTCTCCAAGTTCATCTTCAAACACGATATCGTTTCAAAAAATTGTAAGGCAAATTTGTCCAATAGACCTGATCTTCAGATGCATCAAAAATAGGATCGTATCGACAACGAACTAGAGATGTAGGCACTGCATCACCTCCTATGCTAAATCCCTTCACCACGCTCACTTATTTTTCCCTCCTAAAGAACCAACTAAGGACATCCCCCGCTAAGGAAAACAAAAAAAGACCCGATAGTGGATCCCCCTTGACAAAGACCTTGAGAAGAATGGAACTGTCCTCTTATACAATCATTGAAATGAAGGAAAACAAAACATTACTAATACAATCCCTAATCCAACTATGCCATCTCTACCCAAACCATTTCCACTCTACAACTGCATCTAAGAAACCCCAATCAACCCTATCATACCCTTTTTCGAGGTCCAACATACACCCACAAGGCCTAATACTGCCCTCCTTGACATATTCATTTGTGATCAAGGCACGGTTAAGAATTTGCATACCTTGGATGAAGTAACCCCAATCAACCCTATCATACCCTTTTTTTTTGGGTATGATAGGGTTGATTGGGGATCTGAACCGGAAGTAAGCCAATGCACCAGAATCCTAGAGTCGGACTCAATCTCAATCAATCGGAAACCCAGATCATGACACAACTGAAGACCATCCAATAAAGCACGGACCTCCGCAATATTATTAGTACAAGACCCATAGTGGCAAGAGAAAGCAGCAAAAAAGGAGCCAGAAGAGGATCTAATAATACCGCCACCACCACCAAGGCCAGGGTTGTCCACACAAGCACCATCAACGTTCACTTAACCCAACCTGGCTTAGGCCAAATCCAGCTAATCACCAAAGGCCTCTTGGTGCCTTATCCTTATCTAACTTGGGTAATGCTTTTTTGATTTCTTCCTTCATGAATTTCCATTATGGTCATCTCAGCCTCTTACCATCATTCACAAACTCTCATCTACAGCAAGCTCACTCACCTCTACATTTTATCTAATTCCCCAATCCCTTCTGATAACATTCCGTTTTTGACATCTAATACCTAAAGCACACCTTATGCCACACCCTAACTTTCCTTTGTACAAAGTTAAGGGGCTTCATAAATCTGAACCCAGCCCTGCCTAACCTAACTCCCTCCTTCTCCCTCCTCCAACCATCGATTGTTTCCCTAAATGAAGGATGGAAAGCCATATATTCTCAGATACAAATCGTGAGGGCCGCCCGTTCCTAGGCTCTTTAGTGAAGATCAAAATTAGGCAATGGTCTAACATTGGCCTAAGCATGACGCTCTAAGAAATAGAAAGGAAATAGGGCATCCTAATCTAGGGATACAAGAAACCTATCCATTTTACAAAGGTAAGTTTTACATTTGAGTATGTAAAATTTACTCCCTTGTGGGAAAATCCACTAAAGCTCTCACAATAATGAAATGTGACAAATTGTGCATACTCCTTGTGACTCTACATGCACCATACACTTCTTTAGAAAAAATATGGTCATATTAAAGGCACCAGCAGACACCATGGCAACCCCCTAATATGAATAGGGATGAGGAGGTTGAGGACTCACCACTAATACTTTTTACGATGGCTAGACAACGAGGTCTTATATTCAAATATGGTAAAACAACAATTGAAGGCTCCATTGGATGCATAACAAGAGATTAATGGTTCCGGAGGTTCATTATGAAAATGGGGAACATGTTAGGCACCACCTCATCCGATTTAAACCGGCTTACTCATTGATTGACCTATCATCCTCTCAAGGATTCCATTTGGTATGTTATTAATATAACACAAGAAGATGAGCTAGACTTTGATATTAAATTGTGGATTCACGTTTGGGGAACAAAGATCAAGCACACATATTCTAATTACCGGTATTATAACTTAAGCCAGTACATGAAGGAGAGAGGTATGTGCAACCAAAAGACAAATGGAACCCACAACTAGTAAGACAACCTCCACGTGTGGAATCATCCACATTGTTTTAGAGTGGAGCATTGGACACCAACATCGGATATAATGGTTGCCTGTCCATAGGCCTACTAGACTCCGGGAGCATAAAACTTTGTCACCAAGGAGAATGATTTGCCCATTTGCAATCTTAATAATCCACTCCTAGATGGATAAAATGGGTGGACCGCTTGTCCCCTTTTCCCAGCGATGCAGAGCATCGCCAATAATTCAAAAACCAGATTCAATGATTGTGCAACCTCTATCGATCAAAAAACAAAATGATTGTGCAACCTCTGTAGCAATCCTCCAAACCACTTTCTTAAAAGAACATGTTTTCTTTTTTCCGGGGAAAGAATTAAGAGGAAAGGGTCACGACAGTAGGGGTGTCAACGGTTCGGTTTAGGCTTCAAACCTAAACCAAACCGATATTTAAGTAACCAAACCGAAAACCAAACCGATTATTTTTTACTAACCCTAAACCGAACCGAAATAACTGATAACCGAAAAATTTTACTCAGAGTAATGAACTGATAACAGAAAAATCTGAATAAATGAAAAAAGAAAATGAAACAGATCAGCTATTGAATTTCACAAAGATTTCAATATATGAACACACGTTCTTAAATATATTACAGTAGCAAAAACTACAACAGCTTATTGAACAAACGAAGACAAACAAACGATGGATGAACACCCATGTGAGAAATGAGAATCACACGAAATAGGGTGTACCTGTGATTTGCGAGATTTGCCGAATCCTTCAGAGATTGCCTTGAGAACGAAAATCAACGAGTGGAGAGATTTTTTACCAGGGTTTCAGATAGAGGGTGAAATATGATTTTGATCCTCGGATAGAGAATATTGGAGAGAGAGAGAGAGAGAGAGAGAGAGAGAGAGAGAGAGAGAGAGAGAGAGAGCTTTACGTTTCGGCTAGAGAAGATTAAGATTTGAGAGTAGAGAAAAAATTGCTTAGGTTAGGGTTTAGAAATGCCCTTTAGGTTTAGAAAGTAGGTTGAGAGAGAAACGAAACTGGGAAAGGAAAGAATCGAAAGATGCCTATTAGACATATTTTGTTTTGAGTTCGGTTCACTTCGGGTTGGTTTTCGGTTAGTTAATTTTGGTTTAGGTGAGTTCGGTTAATTCGGTATGGTTTAATAAAGGACTAAACCGTAAACCGAACCGAATTAATTCAGTTTTGTATTTTTTAAACCGTAACTAACTGGAATTACAAATAACCAAACCAAACCGATTTTTTTCGGTTCAGTTCATTCGGTTTTAACCAAACCAATTGACACCCCTACATGATAGGTTGACAGTTAGCATACAACTTTTGCTAAAACTCTTACAAAAGGAATCCTGAATTCCAAAAAGGAAATTTGTGGTGGAGTAATAATATTCAAAAGGCTGTTAAAGATAAAAGGCTTTATTTTTTGACTTCGTAAAAAAAATTTAAAAAAATAACAATAATAACCAAGAAAGATTGTAAAATCTTAAAGTATTAAGAAACAAAATAAAAAGATAATAAGTCAGGCAAACAAACAAGCATATGATAACACCTATATGATAAACTAGGCATGAAAGAGGGTGAGAAATACATCTATAAACTTACAATACAAAGAGAAAAAGCAAGATTTAAATCAAGTTGGATGCATTAAGAGCAAGGACTTGAGAGTCTTATTAAAGGGTAAGGAGATTAAAGAAAGGTGGAGAGAAAGTTTCCAAATATTATTAAATGGTGAAGGTATTCTATTTGGAATTGATGTGGCTTTGATGAACCAAACTAGAGGAAAGTTAAGGCAAAGCTGGACTTATAAAGGGGCACATTGGAGTCAAAAGGTTTTAAAATAAGTCGAGTTAATATTGAGTACATGGAATGCAACTTTAGCACAAATAACACTAAAGGTGAAGCAACAATATAAAACTGAGTATATGGAATGTAAATTTTTACCACAAATAACAGCAAAGGTGAAGCAACGATCAACAAGTTAAAGTAGAACATCAGAAACCTAGTGGGATTCTTCAACCATTACCTATCGAAGAATGGAAGTGGGAGAATATTTCTATGGACTTTGTAGCGGGATTACCAAGGACCAGATTCAATCATGATACACTTTGGGTGATAGTAGACTGTCTTACTAAATCAGCTCATTTCATTCCTACCCGTGCAACGGCAAGTATGGAGGATTTGGCTAGATCTTATGTGAAGGAAATTGTGAGACTTCATGGTGTACCAATTACAATTGTTTGTGATAGAGATTCTCATTTCTTATCTCGTTTCTGGAAAAGTCTGCAGAAAGCTTTGGGAACCGGATTGAATTTCAGCACGCTTATCATCCGCAAACTGATGGTCAAACAGAGAGAATTAATCAAATACTGGAAGACATGTTGAGAGCATGTATCCTAGATTTCAAGGGAAGTAGGAATGAACACCTACCTCTTGTAGTGATGGCCATGTCACCACAAGATATGGTGATTGTAGCAGCAAGGCAAACAACCATGACGGTGATGGTGATGTTGTCACCTTTACTGTTGGACATGATGGTAGTGATGGTGTCAACTATGCAATGTTGATACCTGTCATAGGTGGGGATAGTGGTGGTGCCACCATCAGAGGTGGTAGAGGTGCTGTAACCACTAACCAAAGGTGGTGGTTACACATGGTAGTGGTATATTTGATAAAACATAGATGTTGACTCAATCTTGATTTTCTGGAAATGACATAAGGCAGTTTAAAATGCACGTCGCTTTCCACAAAATTATATAATTCTTTAAAATTCAATACATGCAGATATTGTTTTTTCAACGCGTGTAAAATCCATTTTACATGGAAAAAGGTCTCTGGACCTTATTTTACACCAGAACAAATGGAGCCTAAGTGATGTAAGCTCATAACAGTATACACATCACTCCAAAATCTGACTCTTGTTGTTTAAGAATGCTTGCAAGACCATGTATAGCCATGCACTAAAAGGTAAAATGACAACTGTGCTATATAATGCTTTATAGAGATAAATTTCAGCTTTTTATACTTAATTTGATTACAAGTACACCACTCTCCAATGCACTGGGGAATACAGTAAGCAAGACTTCATCCAATTTTCACATTTATACAATGGATACCTTTATTGAGGGACATCTTTCACTTCTCATTGGCTACATCTCAGTCCTTTTACACTTTCCATAAACTCATCTCTCAACTCTTTCCAAAAAGTAAAACAGCACTATATTTACAATTGTTTTAATCAATTTTAATCTGTATCAACAGTATTTCCTGCTTCAGTCATCAGATTTAATTCAATTATCAATCCTACTACAGTACTATAAGCTAGTAAATAACAGAAAGTAGAACATCATGAACAGAACAAGTTGTATTGGAAGCAAAATTTCTATGAAGATTGATACTTGAGAGTTGAGATGATAAAAGTAACGACAACTACTGTAGGCATTTCAGTTTTCCCCTAATTATTATTGTTTAATACTTAAAAGAACAGTGAAGAAAAAAGAAGGCCAAGCTAGTAAATAAAAGATACCTTTGTTGGAAAAAGATACCCACCTTCATCAGCTGGTGAATTAGCATCATTTGACAGCGCATCTGGAATTTCAAATAAGAACTTTAAATGCTCAGGAGCTCTAAAATGTAATCCCAACAGGAGGCTATAATCCATTATGCACTGTGATTCTAGAAACATGCAATCTAGAGAGATTTGTCTGCACAAAAACACACTTCAATGATAATTAGAGGGAAGAAGGGTTTCCAGACTGTTGATGATATGAAGAAAAGAAAAATAATTATCACTTACCTAAAGAAAACCAGTACTGCAAATATGGCAAATCAGATACCATATGTGACACACACTTAACGATGTAGTGAAGTTATAGTAGTAATGACAGGTGAATAAGTAGAACAATTTTACACAAAAAGACATATATATTATGGCAACAGCATTACTGATCGAGAGATCGAGATCGAGATCAAGAGATAGATAGAGGGAGGGGAGAGAGAGAGAGAGATTTGAACCTTACTTTAACCTTTACATTTTCATTTGCTTTTCTGATGTGCAATCTAAGTTCATCTATGACCATTTTAAAGCAGTTTGCAAACAGAAACTTACGAGAGTTGGCTGCAATTAAATAGGTATAGTCACTTTGAGGTGCCCAATCAAACTGAACTCTCAAATTTTAAGTGGTGACATTAAGCATTTTCAACTGTTCGCACCACCAAAATTCATTGACTGAAAATAGGTGAATCACACCAAGGGACGAAATAAATATTTTTCCTTGTTTTTGTCAGAACATGCAGTTCCTTGTTTTTGTCAGAACATCCAGCGTCATATTATACCATATAGAAAAGGGAATTTTGGTTTGGCTCATCATGAACCAAGCCTTAACTCAGACAATGGGCTCATTAGTTGATGTAATACCTTGATTTTGATTAGTAATAATATGCTAATCCAATTTATAATAATAATTATAGGGTGTTTAAAACCTAGGTTAATAAAAATATATTTATTTAGTAACTATTAATAATTATAGATTATTATAATTACAAGTATGCTATTGGATGAGAGGTGAAGGAAAACCTAGTGGAACGGTACACTGAATCATGAAGTATTGATTGTCTTTTAATTCAATGCCCTTTCTATAAACAAATTAAACTACAAAGCTTCTTTGATTTTCTTATATTTACAGAAATGCCATTGTAGCCTAGTCAAAAAGCAATATTGATCTTTGCTAGCCATGTGGCATGGGGAGGCTAGAAGAGAGACAAATGTCTCTAGTGATGAGCATAATTAATTTCAATTAATTAAGTTAGATTAATTTAATTACGTAATAATTAAGCACTAGCTAATTGATCAATTAGTAAACTAATTACCTAGTTATTAGTAGTAGGTATAACAAGTTAAATAAAGATTATTTCTCAGATTTTTCCTGAACTAGGCAACTGAGAAGAAGAAGAAGAAGAAGAAGAAGCATAATTTTAGTAAAAAGGGAGGAGAATATAAGGTGAATAATAGCCATAGGATTTATTTAAAAGTTCTAAATGTATTTTCTAGAATGGTTTAGTTTGTTTTGTTACTGTTTTAATAGTCATCTGATTATTTAGTTAGTTTCATTAGCTTCTGTTAAAAATCATGTTTCTTATGATTCGCAAGCCATTATACACCTGTATATATGCATAGCTTTAAGGGTTGGAATTGGAAAAAGGATTTCAGTAGTTAAAATATAATTTTGCAAGTTTTATAAAGATTAGAATTAGGATTTGATATTGAATTTTAAAGATAGATTTGAAACAGAAACTGAAAAATCAGATTTCGACAGGCTTCGGCTAGACTACTTCAGCTAACCGAAGGTATAAATTCAGCACTGTTTTCATGTGTTTTTTTTCTAGATTTGGATTAGAAACTTTTCACATGATTTTGGAATATAAGTTACAAGTTTAAATAGTATTTTACAGACATTAATTGAGTACTAAATGAATTCTTATGGCATTTCATAAAACACGCACATGCATTGGATTTCATCGGGTTCTTTATGGCATTTATATATGTAAATAACATGAAAGATTGAATATTACATGACAGACATGATATGATATGACAGATAATTTATGACGTGACGGACCGGACATCGTATATTATGATATGACATGCACGTGTATGAAAGTGTATTTTTACATGTTTGAACTGTGGATGCGAATACTATTACTGGACCCTCGTACAAGTGGTTGATGTGGCTCCTCATCTGATCAATGAGTCCACGTACTGGTTGACTGTTTTACTGACTGGCTCTTATTGTGATAAACTATAATTTACGGTGAGCCACAGGCCGGAAAGTCTAGCTTGTTATGCAGACTATCACATAAAGGTGGCCTTTCGTCCGGGCTCTTAGCTATAAAGTGCTATATGTTTACCCCAGATTTTTACCAATATGATTAATAAGTTAAGCATGTATGAATTTATCTAGTTTTCTATGTTTATTTCTGCAGTGTATCCTTAGTTATTCATATCTGTACAATATGAAAGCTATGTTGATATTTGTGGGAAATTGAACTAGAAAGCACTAGTATGTATGTACATGCATAAGTGACATATGTTCATAGATTTTTGATGTGTTACCATTATCTGTTTTACGATCTAATCGAGATTTAATTGTTATGTTATGACTATTGTTTACTGGGACATCATATCTCATTAAATGTTTTATTTTTTTAGATGGCGATGAGGAGTTGGAGAAAGAATTAGAAGCACGAATATGAAGAGCAAGACTACATTGTCTTTTGTAAGTCAGATAGTTAGACATGTAGAAAGAGAGCGAGCAGGGGGGAGAGAGAGAGAGAGAGAGAGAGAGAGAGAATCAGAGGGTAAGAAAAGTGAAGAGGATGAAATGTATTTTGAAGACTATTGTATGTAAATATTGAACAGTTTTGTTATATATGTATATATAAGTGTACATAGAATGAAATATTTAGTTTCCTTTTTCCACTACTTAGTATACTCTGATATATTGATAAACAGATTATGCTTGGTATTAAATGGGCAGGTAACTATTTGATCTCACGTGATCATCATGATCCGAGATTAGTTGTTTCGGGTCATGACAGTTGATCCCAAGACTAAAGCTCATTTAGTGAACGAACCTCAGCCAAGCTTGGGAGGGCTCAACTTGGTTTCGGCTTTGCTCCCTTAAGGCATATCTATGATTTTTTAATTACTGTCACAACGATGATAAAGCTAGGTACTAGTGTAATTGCAAGAGAAAAGAGCTTTGCATAATTCCTGGAGAAGATAGCTCAATTTTCAGGGAGGAGAGACGGTAGAGAGGAGCTGACTCAAATGGGCCTTCTGAACCTAGGGGAGATAGCATGTTGAAGGGCTCAAATCAATAAATGTGTTGACACATGGGAGAAGAGGTTGACTCCAAATCCTATCCAAAATTCAGATTTTTGAACATAAGGCTATCAACAACTAGCTCCAACTATCAGTACGGGAAAGTCATTAATGGGGGTAAATCAAGAGAAACCCAAGTTGTTAGGGCCTGGCCCACACCCAAACATAATTACTTTCAAGAAGCTGAGCCCAAGTTGAGGTGGGATAACAATGAGCCATATGGAGTCATCCTCATCATCCTATCATGTTGGCTCATGGGGAAACCTGCATGTAAAGGGAATCTCCCAAAAAAACAACCCAGTCTAATGATTTTCCAAGGATCGACTTGTAAATCCACAGGCTTTTGATTTGACCCAATAATTACGTCTCACATACCTCAAAGTAGTATTGAGTATTGGAAGTCGAGCTCAAAGGTGAGTATCCATGGAGAAGAAAAGAGTTGGTAAGAATCTCTATCTGGCCAAATTTGTTCTTGATCTTGATGACAAATGGAACAAAGGGTGGGGAATGCTATCAGAAGCTCTACAAAGAGCTAATCCTATTGAAAAAGAAGGGAAGGATGTAATTCCACAAAATGTAGATAGTATTTCAGCATTTTAAACATTGAAGTTGAATTCTTGGAGCAAAATTGAAAATAAAAGCATAGTTATGGCCTAGGCAAGCACATCTTTTCCCAATTTCCCTCATTTTCCTCTTATCCCCTCCTTTTCTTCCTATGAGGTCAATTGGAGTTGAATCACAAAATGGGGAAGATAGGTTAAAGATAGGGATGGAAAGGGGATAACAGAGTTTTGAGTCTGTTGCAAGTTTAAGGGGGGGATTTTGTGAAAGAGAAGGGTTAGAGGGGGATATCGCAGGTCAAAGAGGTCAATGAAAGCTGGGGTAGATGAGTGAGTTTGAGGGAAAAAAGGAGGGTTCTTTGTCATCCATTGGGCTGGAGTTGGTTTCTTGGAGCCTTAAGAGTATCATTGTCCAAGAAAACACTAATCGCTAGGATTAATTCAAGATTTGGGGTGTGAGGGAGGAGGGTGTTGGAGGGGTTAGATGCAGATTCTCTTAGAGTGACCATAATGGAGTGGTCAGGGAAGTCCGAGGGTTTTCAAGCGACGAATGGTGTCTCAAATTTGTTAAATGGCAAATTCATGTCTTTAAGCAGTTTCTTAGGGGTTTCATGCAAAGGTTTGAAAATGAAGCATTGGCAATGTTGTAGCGTTTGAGAAGTGTTAGATTGTATTATTGTTCAGGTTATATCTATTATGGTCCAAGGGTATTTTTGTACTTTCTCATCTTTAGTATAAATGTGTTAAGGTGAAGGGGCTTATTATGTGGCCCTAAACCTATTCTCTAGTCTTTCTTTCTCTTATCCCTCCTTTCTTCTTCTTCTCCTTCTCTAACCCTAACTCAATATTAAACACTTCAACATGGTATCAGAGCGTCCGATCCAAACCTAGAAGGCATTAAAATAGTCTGGAGGTCGTCGCAAGGTGATTGAGAAGGGCTGATGTCAGCATATGTATAATGACGGCATGCTAACGTCATCATCTATACAGACACCAAGGTTTAGCGATGACCTTCTCTGGCCCGTCTCCCTCTTTTGGTCATTGTGGAGATTTTTCCAGAATTTTTTGAAGCCATTTCATGTGAGTTTTCGATTTTCGAATGTTTTTTTTTTTGGAATCGATTTTGCGATCTACGATTTGGACTGTTTTTGGCTTGATCCATTGGTTAGAAGTTAGAACCTGATTTGTACAGGCCGAAAATCTTGTGGTATGTTGTTGTGGTTGATGGTTGATCAATTGGTTGAGTTTCTAGCCTTATTTTGTTTTCTCTGGAGTTTGGCCTCTCTGTTTTAGGCTTCCACCTGTTTGGTTTTCAATGTTTGGACTATGTTGAGATTGTTTGATTCTATTATAAATTCTTGATGGTTGGGTAATGAGTTTGTGCCTTGCATTTTGTTGGTTCTGAATTCTCTTGGCTCTGGTTCATCTGTTATTGGCTGGTTAATCTATTCTCACTTGGTTTTACATTATATGAGTTGTTTTGTTGATTAAATTGGATCTGTCATGGCTGAGGTAAAACCCCCCACTACTTAAGGATGATGATATGCCTAAATCCATTACCTCAAGAAGAGTGAATGATTTGAATTACCTAGAGTGAGCACATGCTGTGAAAATTTTTCTGCCTGAAAAACGTAAATTGAAAATTGGATATGTGAAGATTTTGTTGTTATGGGATGGCTATGGCAACCTCATGTTATTGCTACAGTTGATTTTTTTTGGGGGGACTTTGTTGCAGAATTTTTCACGAATCAGAGTAATGTTTCTCATGTTTATGAGCAATATGAGAAGATTTTTACCACTAAGCAGTTTGGGAAACCATTATATGAGTTTTACAGCACACTTAAGAATTTGTGGGATCAACTACTCCAACATCAGCCCTTTACTACTGATTTAGAGCAACAAAAATGCCATTGGGAAGAATTATGATTGCTTCCTTATCTGGTTTAGATTTTGATCTATGTGGTTTTAAAGATCAGATCCTTGCTAGTGAGACTTTACCTACAACTGCTAATGCTTATTCTCAATTGTTGCGCTCAATTTTGGGACAGAGCTCCAATGTAACTGGTTCCATTGTCACCACTTTAGAGGCTTATGCTTTAGTCTCTAGCAGTGGGAGTCGTGGCTCTGGATCTCGTGATAATGCTCATGGTAGTCGTGGAGGCCGTGGCTTTTGTGGTGGTTCTCGTGGTGGCCGTCGTACAAGTGGGCACAGTGACAGGAATTGCGATCATTGTGATGGTACTAATCATATTGAACCTTACTCTTGGGTGAATTATGGTAATCCAGATTATATGCACCACGTTACAGATGGTTCTTCACAGCCGCAGTCTCCTTCTACTTCACATTCCTCCTAATTCTGATTCTCATGATGCACTCACTACTCAGCTGAACAAGCTGGTTCAGACATTGTGCATTGCTCTTCCCTCTTCATCTACTATTGCACTAGCTGATTCAGGTAATATTTCATGTGTGGCCCATTCACTTTCATCTTGGGTCATTGATTCCAGGGCTAGCTCAGATATGTCTGGTATACCATCTCTCTTTTCTGATTTGCATCATGTTAAACATCATATTGTTTTAGCTGGAGGTTCTTCTCGTCTTGTCCTTGGAAAAGGTGTTCTCAGTCCTAATAATTCCTTATCCTTACCCTCTAGTCTCCATGTTCCTAATTTTCCTTTCAGCTTGCTTTCGGTTAGCCAATTGACTAAAACATTACATTGTTCCGTAACTTTTTCTCAAACCTCTTGTGTCTTTTAGGACCTCAAGACGAATAAAATGATTGGTTCGGGGTACGAGGACGGCTTATATTACCTAGATCCTGATGGTTCTTCCTCTCGAATTTTATCTGCTTTGAGAGCTATTGTTTCACCCCTTCAATGGCAACTTCGTTTGGATCATCCGTCATTGGCCAAACTTAAACAAGTTATTCCTATATTGAGTCATGTGTCTAGTTTAGAGTGTGAATCTTGTCAGTTGGGCAAGCATCACTGTAGTACTTCAACTAGAAGCAACAACAAAGCAAGGTTTGCTGAACAAGAAGAGAACAAGGAGTTGTATCGGCTGACTAGACAATGCGCAATCAAAATGGGGGGGGGGGGGGGGGGGGCGGGTTTAATGAAATGAATATAATAGCAAAGGGGTTGATGAAAGTGAACAGATGAAGTTTAAAATAGTTTTCTAGAACATGAGTGCTCTCGATGTGGTTGAGAAGCAGGTGATTGTTAGGGTAGCTCTAGATTTGTGGACACTGGATGTGGTGTTTTTACAGAAAACAAATATGGCAGTGCTAGAATAATAGAATCTTAAGAGAAATTTGGTCGGATAAGAAGTAGATTGGGTAGTATTACCAGCTGTGTGGGGCTACTGATGGTGTGACTAAATGGGTGAAATAGGTTTAATGTACACCGGGTACCTACTCTATTTCAGCTATAGTCAGAATTGTTTGGGAAAATGAGGAGTGGTTGTTGGCAAGTGTATATGACCCGTCAAATAGATTATGTTTACATGTAATGTGGAAGGAGTTGGAGAGCGTTAGAAGGCATTGGCAAGTCTCATGATGCATAGGAGGTGATTTTAAAGTGATAAGATTCAGTTCAGATAGATAGGGATGCTGGTATATCTCAACACGTCTGCAGGAGTTTTTGGATTTCATTAATAGAAATGAGCTCATCAAGTACATAGGGGTTTTTGGATTTTACTCATACAAATGAGCCAGTGAATGTAGGCTTATTAGGAGCAAGTTTACACAGTCTAATAACCAAGAACGGCCTTCTTTGGCACATTAGAAAGATTTCTGGTGTCTTAAAACTGCAAGGATCACTTTTCCTTTATGCAAGACTCTGCCTACTAAGGCTGATTTCGGATCATATTCCAAATAAAGAGTGTAAGGACGAGTTTAGGAGGCTTCATCCTTTAAATTTAAGAATATGTGGTTAGAGGATGTGAGCTTTATCTCAAAGGTGGGTGAATGATGGGAGATTTGAAGTTCTCTAGCAACCTCAGTCACGTTTTTAGAACTTGAAGGCATTAAGGAGGCTATCAGGGCCTGGAACAAAGAGTGTTTGAGAGGAAGGTGGACTAAAAAATGTAAGACGCCAATATATCTTGAAGAAGATAAAGGAACTCAATATTAAGATAGAGAGGGGAGGCCTAGAGATGAAGGATTCCATGAATAGGAAAAATAAGATAGAGTTTAAACTTTAAACATCCTGGCTAGAAGAGATCAGTTGGAGATAGGAGTCAAGAGCACTATGGCTTAAGGCATCGTATAAAAACACTAAGTTCTTTCATAAAATGGTTAATGCATGGAGCGGAGTGACTTTATTATGAAGGTGGAAGTTAAATTGTGGAATAAGAGGGGGAGGAAGATATCAAGAAAGTCATGAGAAGGTACTATATGAGGTTGTATAAGTAGATGTATCATATAGACCCTTGCTGAACGGTGACAAATTGATTGCTTGTTGGAATAAGAGGGGGAGGAAGATACCAAGAAAGTCATGAGAAGGTACTATATGAGGTTGTATAAGTAGATGTATCATATAGACCCTTGCTGGACGGTGACAAATTGATTGCTTGTTGGATAAGGAACAGAATGAATAACAGAAGCAGGTTTCTGAAGAGGAGGTACTATACCAGTGAATTGGATAATGACAAAGCTTGATATACAGATGAATTTCTGCTCACCTTTCATAAGAATTGTTGGAATGAGATCGAAGGGGACTTGATGAGACCACTGAATGGTTTCTTGGCAGATCAAATTTGGGGAAGAGTGCAAATTCAACTGTTGAGATTAAGTATTTATTTGTAGAAGCAGTTCTCTATCTTTTTGATTTATAAATAAAACCTAGAGAAGTTGACCAGAATTAGTCGACTCTCACTTTCTCCTCCTATTTTTCTTCTTCTTCTCTCCTCTTGTATTCCTATTCAGATATTATAACATGATATCCAAGAACTGATCCACTTGGACCTATGATTGGACCCTATTTTCATTCTTCAAACTTTCTTTTTCTCTTCCTTCTTTTCTCCTTCTCACAGACAAAGTCCTTGAGTATCTGTGCCCCTTCTTTTGTCCTCTTTTTATGTATTTATTGTGAAATAACTGACTGGTTGATCAAATGTTCTATGAGTTCCTGTGACCAGCAATTGGATATTTTGTGGGCCATTGTTGTTCTTTTTCAAACCCAAAGACCGTGATTTCTAATGTATGTGCTGTGGAGACCTGTGATCGCTCTAGTTTTGCAACTACTATTCTTGAGTTTAGAGATCCATGCTTGCGGTAATAATGTCTACAGAAGCTATTCTATGTTATTAGTGTTGGCAAATGTGTTGAGGTAAGCTCAATTGAAAAATAACATAAAGTAACCCTGAGACCACAAAATTCTATTGGAAACAGGAACTTGAGAGAAAAGGAATTAGATAGTAGGAAGCTAAAGCCATTACCATTCAATAATGGTTCATATAATCTAAGATAGGGAAGTAGGCTATTCGTGTAGGAGTTATGATCTGCTAGGAAATATATACGTAATAGTTGATGGGACAAAACTTGACAAAATAGGAAGGAAAAAGTCGGTAGTGGAAGTATGAAAAAAATTTAGATTAGTTGAACGTATATACTCTTGATAGGTTTGGATAGGTAGGAAAGGAGGACAAGAATTTGTGCTTCAAATTTTACCTAGTTGTAAAAACGTATTGTGGATTGGATTGAGTAACTTGTGAGAAGAGAGTTGACTGCCAGCACCGTTCCAGTATGTATCAATAGTTGTTTGTCTGTTGAGTGCTTATAATTCCTACATCCTACAAGATGATATTCTTCAGGGAAGAAGTTATATATGGTGCAGCTGTGTGGTATTGGTAGTACATAAGAAGAGCTTGAGAGATTTTCATCAAGAAGTGCTGATTTTAGTTTTAGAGACCTGACTTTGTTGTTTGATTGAGGGTTGTTTCCATCTTATCTGGGAAAAAAAAATTACTCTACAAATTATTGTACTCAAGTTATTCACCAAAAGAAAAATAGTCATCTGGCTTGCAGTTTGTTCTATTCAAGATGATTGTGGTTTGCCCAATCTCTTTCAAGGGATTTAATGCCATGCTTTAAGGTAGTGTGTGTGTGTGTCTATATATATATGTGTGTGTGTGTGTGTGTTTCCAGATGACTTTTCCAAATGTTGTATCTCTCTTGTATTTCAATCTATGTTGTACCTAGCAAAAGAAATGGTATGATATTGTTTTATAAGAAAATATTTTGTTACCTGAATTGTTGTCCAAGTATTGGCCTCCAGATCTGTTTTTAACACTCATTATCACTAGTTTGTAAATGAGCCAAGTTGAGACGAGTTTTGCCCAACTCATTGCTTGTGACATTAGTTTTTAGTTCAGGCCCCATTTAGTCTTGTGATAGAATAACTAAACTCTCTAGTCAGGCTTGCTTAAATTTTGGAGTTTGGACTCAAGCTCAGCATGACTCAGCTGAAGCTAGCAAAATAATTAATTCTAGTGCTGTTTCATTAACGTTAATGTTATTGTTGCCTATTACCCAAAAAAAAAGTCCTCTCAGTTGATATATATTTTTAGTTCAAAGTTCATTTTTTTTTTATATCAATAAAATGTAATTATGTTCATATAAGAAATAGAAAGAGGGTAGGTCCTTGTGTACATAAAGAGTATACACACAGGCTAACAAAGAAAATAAAACTAATCATCTACAATGTAACCAAACTCAACCCTCCTTTTCCACAAAATCTGACAACTTAACGTCTTTAAATTTTGGTAGAATAGCTGAATGAAGGAGTAATGATATGCCCCCTCATAACAATCTCACACCATATTTCTCACCTACAAAGACTCTTAAATTCCTCTCTTTCCCCCAATGGATCAAAAGATAACAGAAGGGTACATAAATAATAAAAACGACCTCCACTCTTTTTCCTCCACCTCAAGTAAATTGGAGACTCGAAATTTCTTCTGATGTGGCCAGCTGACTTTAAATCTTTCCAGAAAGAAAGACCATAGTTTTGAAGCCACCATACAATGCAACGAAAGATGATCTACCAATTTTTTTGGAAAGATGATCTACCAATTATTTTGCCTCTTTGCACATCACATATCTAATCAAGTATTGACCAATTTTCTACTCATCAAAAGATCGACCATAAGGATCTTGTCAGGAGATGCTATCCGCATGAAGAAAGCAACCTTAAAGGGCATTGGGGACTTCGAAATAATAATAAATTGGATTGTTTATAATAGTATTAGCTATGTTATATTTGTATTATTATGCATATTAATGTTGAGCATGTGACCTATGTTTGATATTGGGGGGGGAGGGGGGAGAGAATTTTGGCCCTTTGATGAAAATTTTAAGGTTCGTCAGCCTGGCTGATGTTTTCTTAGGGTGGACTTGATCAGAATTATATAAACCTGAGATTGCTGGGTAAACTTGGACAAGCTTAGTGACTTTATACTTGGTTTCTAGCACGACCCAGCCCATCCTATCACTTGCCCTACTCATCTTATCTCTAACCAATAATTGGGTTCCTACTTCCTTTAGCAAAAGGTGCAACCACATTCACAATGGCTTTCCACAAACTAATCTTATATGAATTACAATAAGGAAAAGGAAACCAATCAACTAAAAAAATTTCCACTCATAACTGTAGTCACTTTCCTTCACAAACTTTCCCTTTTTTTCGTTATTATGAATAACATCAAGACGATTGTATTTATGATAACAAAAAAAAAAAAATACAAATACAAACTAAGACAGGCAGTAGGTATAATGACCTAGATCTAGAAAACTAATTTTTTTTTTTTTTTTGATCAATAAGAAACATATATATTAAGATCAGAAAAAGATTACAGAGAGTGGACAAGAAACAACAAGAACAAAAAAAATTCAAAACAAAACCAGATCCCCAGAAAAGTTACAAAAAAAGTCATTGTATCCTAACTCCTCATCATATCATTCCACGAGACATCTCTATAGTCAGGAAGAAAGCACACCCAAGATACAGTCATGACCATGATGGAGTCAATAATTTCCTCCACCCTCTCTTACACTTTCCTTCAAAAATTCTCCTGTTGCTCTCATTCCAAATCCCCCAAAGCACAGAAAAAAAATAGAACTCACCCCAGCTTCCAAGAGCCTGAAACTGCCACTGGTTTAACATATCTCTCACCATACAAGAGCCAACCCAAGCAACATCAATGGAGGAGACAAAAAATCTCCAAATCTGATCAGCAACAGAGCACCCCAAAAACAAGTGGTTCACGGATTCCCCTTGGGCCATACACATAGGGCATACCTGCAGAAATAAAACCATGAAAGGCCTCCTCATCTAAAGAATGTCAGCAGTATTAATACGGCAATGAAGGGCAGTCCAAGCAAACTCTTTAACTTTAGGGGGAACCTTCACTCCCCAAAGCAAAGAGGGGGAGAACGGAGGGGGACAAATGGTCACTTCACACAAAGGACTTACGAAACGATTTAGTTGAAAAAATCCCATTAGGCTCAAGACACCAAACTCTAGAATCCTGAAAGTTCTCAAAAAGGACAATATTCTTAAGAGATTCAAACAAAGAAGCTAATTCATCTAAGGCAACACCATTTGGGTCTCTACGAAAGGAAAGATTCCAAGAAAGACCAGAAATAGACCAGCTGATCGTTTCGGAAACAAAAGAATCCTTATGAGTGCAAATAGAAAAGATCCTAGTGAAACGAGAGGCTAGGGGAAACTCCCCACACCATAAATCAGTCCAAAAACGTACAGAACTACCTGACCCAACTGAAATCTCACATTCTTACTGAAGATATGGAACAAATCAGAGATAGCACGGAAAGGACTTGCCGATCTAATTTTAGCTCATGATTAAGATCCCACCCGTTAATGTGCACACCATACTTGCTACCAATGATGAACCTTGAGAAAATCTCTTTTTCTATACTGAATCTCCAAACCCACTTTCCCCGAAGAGCACGATTTCTAACTTGAATGTTCCCCAGATTTAGGCTCCCATCTTCTCTATTTTTACACACAACCATCCACTTGACCAGATGATCTTTTTTCTTCTCTCCCCCTTCCCACAAGAAATCCCGTTGAAGTTTCTCAATCCTTTTACTAACCGAGACCGACATCCTAAATAAAGACATATACGTGGGGATGTTACCTAAGGAAGCCTGGATCAAGGTGATGCATCTCCCCTAATGACAAGTAATTCCTTTTCCAAGTGGCCAGCCTCTTCTCCATCTTA
>JAUPMG010000014.1:26680586-26692318 GCA_031762675.1 Pachysandra terminalis
TTCGATGAAGTCCAAAGAATTTTGTTATCAAAGTATTATCATGGGTCCCAACATGATTGTAATAATTAGGAAGCATTAAGAATCTACAAAACCAAGATGTAAATGGTTATCACCCATCCTAAACTAGATTATCAATATAAAATGATCTATTTTCTTAATTAGCTCTGTTTCTTATTTCATATATTTATAAAAAAAAATGTCAAAAAGAAGGAATGGCTCAATTTATCATTCACTAGAGGACAATTAGATAAACCTCAATAGGACAGCGCGTATTTTTTCAAAACAAAATTTTATCTCCAACAAAAACTATGACGTTTCTATATGCATTTTAATATTACTGTAGAAACCTTAGAGCCTGGTAATTTGAAACCAAAACCAGAAAGTCCTAGTCGATGTACAAAATCTGTTGGACACAACTCCCAAACAACCCAAATACTAGAGAGAGGAATCCCATCTACAGACACCAGGATGAAGCAGAATCAGGGTAGTACCTTCGGTAATTTAAGCATGTAAAACAAAACCATCAAAATCCAGATTTCATATCATTTTTTTCCTCCTCCGTATGAATCATTTTTATCTCAGATCTATAAGGGAGAATGCCCAATAGGGTCTACTTTCTTATAAGAGGCATGAAATGATGAATCTATAAATTAGATCTTGTTCAAAATTCTGAAAAATTAAGTATGAACGTGGCGGTGGTGTGAGTCAAATAAATTTATCTTCTTTCACGAAGAAAAAAATTAACTTTATTGGTTAAAAATAAATATTTAAGTAAAAGATCAAGGCTGAGGGATCTATCATATGATTCTTTCTACTTATTTAAAGCTTATGTCAAAATACATTTTCTTGAGATTCTCAGAGATTTTGTCTTCCTCAATGGATGAATAAGAGCTCCATCAAGCAAGCAAAAATATTACGGATCATGGAACAAATGCTTGTGAGGATGCAATCAACTTCTTAACAATGTATACTTAGAAAAAGAAAAAGGAAAAAAATGGGAGCCAAAGGATAAAGAAGTTCACATCAATAGGGAAGTCAATACTCAAAATGCTACAAATATTAACTGCAAGAATTAGTGCTCAGATCTTCTTAACGTCTTGATCACAAATTTTTGATCTTGAGAAAGATAAAATATACTGCGACTTTTACCAGGAGAAGAATGCTCCCTTAGACCATCATCACCACAGATGGACATCATGTAATCTGCAGCATCTAACTTGAACATCTCCCTCAAGTTCCTGAGAAGTATGGTTGTTGCAGATGTACAAAATTATCCAAGAGAATTCATATAGGTAAAAACACAGGCTTTCAAATTAATTAGAAATAGCATACATGATCAGAATATTAAAAGAACATAGCTACTGGGAGGAAATATCTATCAGGCAGACAGAAAAAGAAAACAGGCATCAGCTTTAGAATTACGAACAAGAAAGAATAAGACATAAACATTTTGGATCACAAAAATTCGAGGAATTTTGAGGACAGGACCGAACCAATTGACACCCTAGTTGTACCGGTCTCGTGACCGGCACAACCGGTTGATGCTTATAAAATGGAGCTGAGCAGCTCGGGACGCCATTTTCAGGCGTCCCAAGCTAATATCAACTTCGTTTTTCCATATTTTCGAAAGAAAGTCGACTCCCCCTATTTTTGTGCTTCTTCGAGATTACACCGTTAGTTTCTCAGATCTATAGCTCTATGCTGCGGATCTACAAGTTTTTGGCGAAATCACAAAAACTTTTGGCATTTGTTTTCAAAGGTAAAATCTTTACTTTTTCTTCACTTAAATTTATTCAAAGCATATATTTGATTAACTAGAATGTAGATCTATTCAAAGCATGTGCTAGCTTTTTTTTTCCAAATTTCATTCTTTATATTATGATAGTCTAATTTGGGTTTTCGGGTTTTTTTTTTTTTTTTTTGAAAACAAAATTTTAAATTAGTGCAATTATAGTGATTGAAAGCATAAGCATTGTAAAAATTGATTTATTGAAGATGGGTTGGGTTTTGTTTTTTTCCAAAATTCTGTAATTTTTATATCACTATAATCTTATTTGAGTTTTGGGTTTTCTTTTTTCTTTTTTTGAAAAAATAAGTTAATTAGTGCAATTATAGTGATTGAAAGAATAAGCATTGTAAAAATTGATTTATTGAAGATGGATTGTGCTATTTTTTTCAAATTTCTGTAATTTTATATTATTATAATCAAATTAATAATTTTAAAAAAATTAGGCTAATTATATTATTAGAATTAAAACGTGTTTATCACTTTAACTTAATAAGTTTTAAAATTAAAAATTTAGAATAAGTAGCATAGATTAGTTCAAGAATCAATTTTTTTTTATTTTTTTACATATTTTATAATTATTTTTATATTTATTAATAATTTAAAAATTAGATTAATTATACTAATATAATAAAAATATGTTTCTCCCTTTAATTTAACACTTTTTAAACTTAGAATAAAAGTAGTATGGATAAGTTTTAGTTTCTATAATTATTTGAAATTATTGGCAAATTTTATAATTATCCAATTAAAAAGTTTATTCAAAAAAATTAAATAGTCAAAAAAAATTAAATGAAGTTGGGTTGTTATTGATCATTGAAATACATGTGCTTCGACTTAGTCCTTCATCTTTAAAGTCTAAAACTATGTTTGAGATGCATATTCTAGTTTTAGTATAAAACTAATTGCATGTGCATAATAATTACTGCATATCCTTTTTTCAGATTGCATAAACGATACACAACGCATCGACGACCCGATATTGGTTAGTAACATGGTACTATGATTGGAAGACATCCTAAGCACATACTATGCAACTACTGTGGGAGATATATATGGGGTGACATTACCAGATTGAAAGAGCACCTCGCACATAAGAAGGGCAAGGTAATTGGATGAGTAAAGGTATCCGATGAGCTTATGCATGCCATGTAGGAGCACCTACGATCAAGGGGTTAGAAGAGACGGGCAGAGAACGGAGAAAATATTAGGTATTAGCATCACTTGATGAGGAGGTGATGCTTGATCGTGGAGGCTAGGGTGATGATGATGAGGATCTCATAGACTTAGAGAATGAGCAGATTGAGTTTGCTCAGAGGCAGAGTCTGGACACCCCTCGCAAAGATGCTTATAGGCGGCATTCTGTTTCAGCCCGGCCGTCACAGTATGGCGAGAGGGGTTCCTCTAGTTCTGTTGGTCGTAAGAGGACAAGTGCAACTATGTTGCAATGGGCATTTAGTTCCAGAGAGAGGCCACATACTCGAGATTCGATGCCGGCATCTGCACTCAGAGAGCAATCGATTAGGGGCATAGACCCCTATTTATATCATTCAAAAGATTCAAAGCAAAAAAGATTAAAGTATTTTTTCAGCACGAAGTGGATGAACAATGTGGGAAAGGCTTACTCGAATTTTTTTTTTGTTTAGTGCCATTCCATTTAACGTTGCGCAGGCCCCATATTTTCAAACTATGATCAATACGATAGCATCAGTGGGGCCTGGTGTTGGGGAATCCACTCCTGCTCAGATGAGTGGTAAGTATCTTAAGAAAGAAGTTGATGAACTTTGTGTATATTTAGATGGATCAGAATAGAAGATGGAAGACATTGGGTGCAACGATCATGTGTGAGGGATGGTCGTCGTATACAGAAAAGCATCATAAATTTTTTGGTCAATTGTGATCGTCATTTTACTTTTTTGAAGAGCGTAGACATCTATAATATCAACAAGACTAAAGAATTTATTTTTAAGCAGATGGATGAGATGGTTGAGGAGATTGGAGAGGAAAATGTTATACTGGTAAACTTTCGCTTTACGTATTTGTATTTAAAACTTCTATGAACTTGTAAGTTTATAAGTATTTTACTTAGAGCTGACTTTTGGCCTAAAGCAGATTATGTGGTAAAGGTTTTGGAGCCACTGGTGAAGGTCCTTAAGTTGGTTGATCGGGACAAAAAGCCGAAAAATGCCCATTATCTAGGAGGCAGTTGATAGAGCCAAACTCGTCATTCAAGCGAGTGTAAAGAATTATAAGAGATATTAGGATATCAATGATCACCGGTGTGAGAATCAGCTACATCAGGACATACATGTTGCAGGTGAGTTAAATTATGTTATGATAATCATTGTATATTAAAGGTAAATATTTCAGTCAAATTAGATAAAGTATAACTCACTCCATGTATTTCCTATTTGAACTAGGGGTGCAACTTGGTTCGGTTCAACCCGAAACCAGACCGACTCAACCGATTTTGGTTCGCTTTGGGTTGGGTTTCTAAAAGTTTGGTTCAATTTTGGTTTTGAAATTACAAAACTGAATTAGATCGGTTTGGTTTTGGATTGAAGCCTTGATTAAACCGAATCAAACCGAAACCTAAATTCTAGTGTATACAGTTTTAAACCAAACCGAATTAGTCTATAAATGTATTATCTATAAGATATATATATAAATATATATATATATATATAATATGATATTTTATATGTATAATGTAATTCTTAAAAAATATTGTATAAACCTGATCTAACTCGAGCCAAGCGGGACCAAATCTATAATTTGGGTAAGGTTGGGTTTAGGGTTTACCATTTCAATTCGGTTCGATTTTCGAGTTGGGAATTCGGTTCGGTTCAGGTTTGGGTTAACCTTCACCAAACTCAGTATGGTCTAGGGTATATGTCAACCCAAACAGAGTTGCACCCCTAATTTGAACAGCTTATTTCCTTAATCCGTCCTTGCATAGTCATCCATTGATTTGGAGCTCTAGTGTTCAATAGGTGGACCTAAAATATTGCCCTCTCCCACGAGTTCTTGTTCAACTTAGGGCTCCAGATTTTCAGGAATAACCTATAGGGTTCAATTTTTTAGGTCCACCTTTCCACCTATTGAACAAGAGAGCTTCAAACCAATGGATGACTATGGGGCCGAATTAAGGAAATAAGTTGTTCAAATAGGAAAAGCATAGAGTTATACTTTATCTAATTTGACTGAAATATTTACCTTTAATATTCAATGGTTATCATAATATAATCTAACTTACCTGCAGCATGTATATCCTGAATTCCTGATGTAATTGATTTTCCCACCGGTGATCAATTATATCCCAATGTCTTTTATAATTCTTCAAACTCGCCTGAATGACAAGTTTAGCTCTATCGACTACCTTGTAGATAATGGACATAATCAACTTTTTGCCTTAACCAACCAACTAGAGGACCTTCACCAGTAGCTCCATAATCTTCATCACGTAATATGCTTTAGGTCAAAAGTCAACTCCAAGTATAATACTTATAACCTTCTTTGCCTCTGCCTTCTTTGTCTTTGATGGGTATATTTGATGTTGGATTTTTAGTAATCGTCTGATACAAACATTTGCTTCAAGCCAACCTGATATCTCAAAATATTGTCCAAGGCAAATCTAGTGATGTCAAGACTTGGCAGATCTCTTCTATTAGTGAACTTTTGCTACATTAAATTCACTAGCCCGATGTTAATGTAGATAAATGAAGTAATCTTCTTTGTTGTGTTGATCGAATCACCAACTCTACTAACTTTCGTCATATCCTCGAGCATTAAGTCCAAGCAATGCACCTCACACAGAATCAAGTAAGGTGGGTATTTTCTCCATTAACCACTTGCCAACAGTTTTATAGGACACCCCATTATCACTATCCAGTGTTACAAATCAGATAATAAATATAAGTATAACACAATTTAAAAGTTCATATAAGTTTCAAATATAAATACATAAAATAAAAGCTTACTTGTATAAAATTCTCCTCTCCAATCTCCTCAATCATTTCGTCCATCAGCTTAAAAATAAAGTCTTTTGTCTTGCTAACATTAGAGACGTCTACGTTTTTCAAAAAAGTAAGATGACGATCACAACAGACCAAAAACTTTATGATGCTTTTCCTTATACGCGATGATCATCCATCACACGTACGCGGAGTTCATCAATTTCTTCCTTAAGATACCACTCACCTGAGCAAGAGCGTACCCTAAAACCAGACCCCACTGATACTATTGTATTAACCATACTCTGAAATATGAGGCCTTCGCAGTGTTAAATGGAATGGAATTAAACCAAAAAAAACAGAGTCCGTGGATCACCTTTTTATGGGATCCAGTTGGGCTAGGCAGATTTGGAGCTATCTACTGAGAGTGGTTGGTGTGGATTGGGTGAGTCCTTCCTCTGTCCGGGACATGCTTGATCAGTGGTGGTTCCCATCCCTTGGGAAACGGGGGCAGATTTTGTTTAAAATTGTGTTTTTTGCTGTGCTTTGGGGTATTTGGGGAGAGAGAAACAGTAGAATTTTTTAGAACAAAGGTATTAGTTTGGGGGCACTTATTGACTCTATTGTGAGCTTAGCATCTTCATAGGCAGCTATCCTTCCCAAATTCACTGATTTGTCAAGGTCGGATATTACAAGATGTTGGGAGATTGGAGTGGGTTTCCTCGATGCTCTTGAACTTGGCTTCCCCATTTCGGGGAGTTTTTCCTTCTGTTTTTTCTTTCTCTCTTTTCTTTTTGTGATGTACATTCTCTTTTCTCCTCTTGCAATAAAATTCTTCGTTATCGATCAAAAAAAAAAATTAAGATACATTCCATACCAATTTAGTCAATCATAAATTAAATAACAAACTAAATAATTAATAATTTCGCAGTTAATATTTACTAACATACAATAATTATTTCAATTTATTTAATTTTTTCAAGTTTTTATTTTTTTTAATTTTTTTTCATTTGTTTTCAAATTTTTTTATTTATCAAACTAATTAAACATTTTCATAGTTAATATTTACTAACATACAATCTCAAAACTGTATTTTTGTAATATACTACATAACGCTGTACATAAGACTCCTATATGGAATTTAAATATTATTAAATGTATTTTTTATTATTTTTTAATTAAATAAATATAAATATTTTCCAAAAAAAAACTAATGACATCCATCTGTAGATTGGATGCCATTAGGCAACATATAATAAATTCATAGTGTTTGCACAAGAACTAAGAGGGAAAAAGTAGAAAATATGGATTTTACCTTCAATTCTTGAAGAAATCTCTTGAATCTCCACAAAATCCTCAAGAACTTGCTATAATGTACTTAGATTTGTGTTTCAAACATAAATCTAACAAGAAATGGGGAAGATTTGAGCCAAAAAGAGTCTCAAGAAACGGGGAAATTAAAAAAATATATATATTTGAAAACTTTTCCCCCATGTCAACGACATGGGGCAACATGAGGCGACATGGGGGGACATGGGGGAAAATCAAAATCCGGCAATTTTCATGCAGATTTCTCATCGCCAGGGGGTGGATTGGCGACATGTCGCCGACATGGAAAACACTGGTTATTCATTGAAAAAGAGAACTAAGCTAGGATAATCAACACTTCCACTTCCCTCTCTATGACAACTGTGGAGGTGCTTGGAAGGCCTATGGTTAGAGCAGAAAACAGTGGGCTTATTGCTGGTTTTATGGTGAAAACGAGTAATTCGGGACTACGTCCTTTTTTCAATTTGCAGATGGTACATTCGGCATGTGGAGACAGCCACTCGCAGTGGGGACTTAAATGCATCTTTAAATACTTTGTAACAGTCTCAGGCCTCAGAATGAGCTTTAGGAAGAGTGAAATGTCTGGCGTAAATTCAGTAACAAATATATAAGGATTGGCAGCTAATGAGTTTTCTACCAACCACATACCCTAAACCTTTCTTGGGGGCAGCCTAACATTAGTTTGAGGGCCAATGGTAGAAGGTCTGAAAGGAGAATGAGAGCATGGAAAAGGCCTTATTTTTCAAATGGAGGAAAGATAACACAAATGAAAAGCATTCTCTCCAACCTACTTCCTACCATGCCAACTACAAAATCCAATGTGAATTTCGTGGGAGAAGAAAGGAGGACAAATTCAAATATCACTTGGTGAAGTGGGATTAGATTTGCCAACCAAAAGACAAAGGCAGTTCTAAGGGTTCCCTCAATTATATTGAAAATATGTTACAGCATTCAGCTTTCTCTCTTAGCATCCAAATATAAAGATTCTAGGTTCTGTGGGGTAAACCTCTAGAGTACAATCATGAAGATCAATCAAGTATTGCAAGAAGGCATACAATTCAAAGTGGGGAATGGCAGTTCTATCAGATTTTGGGAAGATCTATGGTGCAGTGAGGTTTCATAAAAGACCTCTTTTCCTACTTTCCAAAAAAAAGACCTTTTGTCCTTCCCTTTTTTGACATGGCAATAACTAATGAAGAGCTGGTCAGCAGGGTGTGTAGAAGACGGCATTTCTTCGAAGATACCATTTTGAAAGAGAGTGATTTGACTGGGAAGGAGTTACAATGCAGCCCCATCTTAACTACCATGTTTCTCTCCCTATGCTAGTGGAGGATGACTCTCGTACTTGGATCTGGATCAACAAGGTAGATTTTTCAGTTCATTCCTTTTGCAAGAGAAATATCTCAAAGGACTTAAAATCCCAGTGAAACCAGTTTAGGATGACAGCTCCAAAAAGGTAGTACTTTTTGTATAGACAGAAGCATTAGATAAATTGTTGACAATAGATCATATAATAAGCAAGAGTCGGTTGATCTCAAATAGGTGCATTACATGCAAATCAGAAATGTAATCAACCACTTGAATGCATTATCAGTTTGTTACTACTATTTGGTGGAATGTCTTAAGGAGATTCAGTACAAGCTGCACATTTTAAAAAGTAAGCTAAGATGCAGTGGAAGGTTGGCATTTCAGAAGAAAAATACAAGTTAGCAAGATAGAATTGGAGACTTTGCCATTTGTTATCTGGTGACGTATGTAGAAAAAGAGGAATGTAAGAATTTTTTTATTTTTATGTTTTTGATAATTGAAATGCAAAAATTTCTCAACTCTAAGTTTCTTAGATCCGAAGAAAGTGGAGCATTGGATAAATTGACTCATTTTCCATTTGGCATCTGTATCTTCAGATCTCTGTCTATCTTTTGAAAATTTCTTTCATGTTGGTCTTTTGAATATGAGCTCTGTTGCCGTGTATATCCTGGTCGATAATCAACTTTAGTCTTTTTGACTTTGACGTCTATTACTTATCTATATCCTGGTTGATAGTCAATTTTGGTCTTTTGACATTGACTTCTGTTACTTATCTATATCCTGGTCGATAGTCAGTTTAACCTATTTGTATGCTCATCATTGTACAGAGCCCTTTACTCTAGCGTTACTTTACAACCCCCCAATTTACAAATCACAAGAGAGAGAGAGAGAGATTTCCCAAACTGTTACATATCATTTCTAGTTACAGAACTCTGAACAAATAATGAATTTCTGTTTATAATTACTAAACCCAATGATATGTGCACAGCTGTTCAACATTAAAGTGTTCTTCATGAGTGCTGTAAATCCTTGCTTAGAAAACATAATTTTTTTTGTTTTCATTGTTCTTCAGTCTCACCTGATCAAATCACATTCTTGATCTCAAAGCTAAAATTAAGAAATCAGCCTAGCGAGGAATTTGAATTTTGTAGTTAAGAGATAGGCTGATTACTCCAGTTATTTTTGAGAAGTTTAATATGAATGGAAGGCATCCTACACATAACAAGCATTCAGAAATTCTGGATTTTCTCCAATTCTTAACTTTCATATTCATGAGAAAAATTGTATCTTAACAAGAAGAAACTACTCAAGATTATAGCTGTGTGAATAAGTAACATTTTATTGTGTCCCAATGAGATCACAACAAAGAACCATAAACATACAAGCTACTAATCCAGACAATATTCTCTAGATTTGGTGTAGCATGCAAGTATCTGGTAATTGACCAGGTGCAGAACAGCTTACTGGTGACAAATTTGCCTTGAGATGGAACTATAGATGTGTCAAAATATAAATTATGAAATACACTACAGATTCTAGCAAATACAACTGGAAAAGTAAAATTCTAGCCATTCCCGCCAACAAAAGAACAAGGTTTTGGTATGTCTTTTAAATAATGGAAAGCAGGTTCCACATTTACTAATCTTAAGATAGGTAAATACCTAAAGACCATTGAGCAATAATCCTCCCAACAGAAGCTAATAGATTTGTGTGGAGGTGTAAACTGGGAACCTTCTCTAGGGAAGTACATCCTTATTCTAGCTCGAGGTCCAAAATCAGAAGAACGAACTTCACGCATAGGCACTGGTGTGATCTTTCCAACAGTGTACCTGTAAACCTTAAGTTATTTAGTTATTTGGACAAATCAAAGTATCAGAGAAGAAAATATTAACAGCAGACCATGAGCTAAAACTAAAATAGAAAAATCCATCAACCAGCTAGATCTGGAAGCATCATAATCAGGATTTGATTATGGAACAAGTTTAGGCATCTAACTATGAAATATGTACATCACAGAGAGGTTAAATTACAATTGGAAGATGAACTATTTACTACTCCAATGCAGTATCCTTGGATATTTGAAATCTTTTTTTGGTGTGGTTCAGAGTCTACTTGGGGACTGCCAACAAGTAGGGTGTTAATTTATGGAATAGCTGGAAAATCAAAGCATGGAACAAAGGGGATCAATTTCTGTAAAGGACATGGCCTTTTACAGTTCTTTAGAGCCTTTAGAAAGACAAAAAATAACAGAGAAGGAAATCAACTAGCTGTTTTCTGTCACTAGCCTCCTCTAAAATACCTTTCATGTACATGAGGTTTGCTCATTGCTTCTTTTAATAAAATCCCATATTATGCGTACAAAATAAAACAAAATATGAAACCAATTAAGATGATAAATTTACAATCTATCATATGCTTAAGTGTTATCAACAGAAAAAGAAAGACTCAAAGGAGGAAATAAATCCTAAATGGCATATTTGTGAACTAAAGTTTCAAAATTAATCCAGGATTCTGATGAAGCGTGTCAGTTATATACATCATTTACTGTTTGTGGGTAATGCTCTTATTTCAAGAAAAGAGGTTATAATCAATCAACCACTTGCTGTCAACATTGCATAGGCTGCTTACATAAAATACTAGAAACATTAATATACCACGCATGCATTAGTTAACCTGATACCAAGTTGCAGATCAAGCATCAAATAATAGCTCCTAAGGCCTTTAAAAATGTTTTCACCCAGCCTCCTCTTTGTTTCTCTTGCCTGACATTTAGTCTGCTGGTTAAGTTTGTCGGACAAACCTGCTGCATTATTTCTTACTCTTTCCTTAATCAAAACTCCTTGCATGTATTCCTTTTCATAAACAAAGTTACCACCCTGCACCTCATGTTCACCATCATTAGAGGTAAATGACAAACTATGCGGGCTGCCCTGCGATGGGATTTCCCTAGCCGGATCGTCAAGGTTCCATCGTCCATCTATTGATGTAGTCCTATGATATACATGGCCATAATATCTGAAAATGTTACCAATAGAAAGTTTCTCAGAAAGACTGCATTTAACACTCGGTCTTTGAACCCCAAAATTCTCAAAAGCTAATGATGATGTAAAAGAAGACACACATTCCCCCTTGTCATCATAACTGACGAAGTTATGACACTCCGGTGTAGACGGAAGATTACTTCCAGTGGGATAAAATGTTCCCCTACCATCCTTTAGGCCCCCAGTCCATGTTCCAAAATAAAATCCCCCATCCACAAACCGGTAAAAACCAGATCCGTGTATCAATCCATCCAACCAAAATCCATCAAACAAATCACCATTTTCCCATTTCAATACCCCTCTACCACTCATTTT
>JAUPMG010000014.1:26713472-26742209 GCA_031762675.1 Pachysandra terminalis
GATTTCACCAAGGTAGGTTTTCAATGGGTTCACCTCCAACCCTTACACTTGTAGGTTTTGTACATTGGTTCACCTAACAACCACTCAATATTATACTTAGGCTATAATTGAGAAACCTATCTATGATTTTGTTAAGGTGGTTCAATTGCTAGTTTGTTTGTTTAGTCTTTGTTTTTTGCTTGGAAGCGCTTGATGTACACTTTTGGTGTATAGATGGGTCTGTATTATTCCTTTTGCTATCTGAATGTATAGTTATTTCCAGATAAAAAAAGGTGGTTCAGTGGTTAAGTTCTACATCCATATACATATGATTTAACAATAAAATCAAATGGAACACTTGCCTTTTTGAAGATGGATTTGCCTATATGGTGTTCCTTGTGCTTGAACTTGCCTTCATGCTTTAGACTCCTTAGCTCTTGTTCCTTGGTCTTGATGATGTGCCAGTCTTGTGCCAAACCAAGGTCTAGAGAAGTCCTATCTCCAGGAAGTCTTTGTGTATGCCTATGGGTTCATTCAAATCCTAGAGATATGAGGGTTTGCACTTCATACTCCATTAGTGAACTTTAAATGCTCATTGATCTTCCTGTAAAGCTTGGGAGTAGTGCGAGAAGTGTTTTTGGGAGCCTAAAATGTATATTTAATTTAGGTCTAAAGTCTCTAAAAAATCCGCTCTTAAACTAGCATTGAAATGATTTCTATTTATAAAGAATCTGCCAACGGCTAGTCCTTTGGTTAACCAAAGGAACCCAAAGAGCCCCAACGGCTTAATTTACCAAGCCAACAGCTCTATTTTCAAATTAAGAAGGTCAATATTGTGGTCTTTGGTTAACTGATGGAATGCTTTGGTTAACCGTGGGTTAAGGTCACACAGAAGCCTGAGAAACTCAGGTTACTGCCAAAGGTCTAACCGAAGGTGTACTTCGGTCAACTGAGCCCTCTGGCCCTGAAGGCACCCACATGCCCAGGCCCTTGGGTCAACCGAGCATTAACCGAGGACAGTCTTCGGTTAACCGAAGACACTGCTGAATCCACATTTGTGTGGATTCAAGGGCCTTTAAGACACAGTGATTTTATCTATTAAGTGTTTTATGGCATATTTCTAGTGTAATATAGGGTCCATTTTACCTGATAAAAGATTGGCACAATGATGTGAATGTTGAAGCTAGGCCTTCCATCTCTTGAGCTTCTTGTCTTGATCTTAGTATGGAGCTTGAGTTACTTCAACATGGACTTGACAAACTAAGAGAGTAACATATTTTACTATGGCGCTAACAATACTAAAATTGATGTAACATTTAATGAAAAAAAAAATCTAAAATCTCTCCTATGACATAAAAAGGTGAAAAAAAAAATTAATTTCTGTGTCATGGTGTAGAATTGCATGCATTTCCACATGTTTAAAGTGAATGTAAAAAAGAAAATGTAGAAAGCTATCCCACTGCAAAAACATAACACATTTTGGGCAAGCTTGAATCCACAACAAACAAGAAAGCTTATAAGCAATGTCAAGCTGCACTTTATATATTGTGGGTTGTATATATGCCATTGAAAAACTTAGAATGAGTTTTTTGATAGCCAAAACCCCAGGGTTTCGGGTTGTGTGTCTTCTGCAATGTTTTTTCTGTTTCTGATTCTAAGGGTAGCTGATCCTGATGTTGCTAACTAAGCAATGTTTTGACTCAAGTTGGTTCTCAGAATTCAAGCTAAACGTGGCTGACTATTTCTTGACCTAATGTCTTTCTTTGCATGAGCAGCTTATTATCTGTTTTGTGGCTCTCCCTTATTTTAATAATCTACCATGTGCGTTCACATGTGTAAACCTAGGGCTGCTACTAGTTGTGCAGATAGGGGAAACAATTGGACTTAGTTGGATACAGGAGTACCAATCTTCACTAAGACCAAGCTTTTTAACTTTTATGTTGCCAGTGATTAACTTGAACCGAGTCTGCAGTCTCATAAGCGACGTGCAAGTTTCTGAGTTATCTTTTTAAGGTTGCCTTGTAGATTTCTGGTATAGCTGTTTATTTACATTTCTTGGGTTGATTATTATTAATAAATATTTATCTTGTCTTGTGCATCTCATTTGTTCTTGACTGATGGATTGCCAACTTTGCGCTTACATTTGGTTCAGATACCAATTTATGGAGAAATCTTTTTGCCAGTGTGCAGTCTCCAGTTTTGGTTAACAGAGGCTGGGTGCCACGGAGTTGGAGAGACAAACATTTAGGAGATTCTCATGATGGTGAACAACCTTCAAATATAACATCTACTATTGTAGAGAACGGAGGAAGTTCTTGGTGGAGGTTTTGGTCCAAAAAGCTTAAAGATAGTAAGGTGGTCTTTGGCCATACTATTATAAACATAAGGCAAATGTTTTGTGATATTGGAAGATTCTAACGTTGGTTGTAATGCTTATCTGGGCTCAGGATGAAGCTTCTCCTGTGATTGCTGTTAAAGTTACCGGTGTAGTTCTTGGAAGTGAGAAGCCAAGCATATTTGTTCCAGCAAATGATCCGGCCTCTGGTCAGTGGTTTTATGTTGATTTTCCTAAAATTGCTCGTGCATGTGGACTTCCAAAGAATACCATATACATTGAAGAGATCAATGAAAACATCGATCCCAGCAAACCGTATCCTATTCCAAAGGATGTCAATTCCTTGATTCGCAGTTCAGTCATGCCACAAGACCATCTGAACTACACATTGACATGGTATGTATTTCGTTACTTGGGGAATTCAAGTTTTTCAATACTCGTATAATTATCCTATACACATGGTGGGGAAGATATTATCTTTTCTTTATTCTAATTTGGTGGGTACTATCCATTTTAATTGTACTTATATGACAATATATTTGACATTCAAAGGGGAAAACAAAAGAAAGGAAAACACAATTGAAAGTCTTAGAAAATTGGTTTGGGTGTAAGTTAGGATCATCCCACTTATAACTATTTTGTGTGGGAGATTCCCCAAGTGATAGTATTGAATGGTGATGCACAAATGAAGATGTCTTTTGGCCGTGAAGGGGAAAGAGTGAAGAAAAGAAAAGCCCCAAATTATAATAAATTTTACACGTACTGTCAATTTTTCATCCTTGTATAGTTGATTCTGTTCCATCCAATGTTACAAAATCCCAATTTAACCAGACCTACCACTGAAACTTTGAACTGGTTCTCTTTGCAATTCAGTTCAAACTTACTTTTATATGGTCATGAACTTGGTGTAAACCTTATCTGGTGAGTGTGTACCGGAATTTTGCGTATACTTTATCCTTTTATTCAATTAATATTGGTAAGTTAACCAATTATTTTATTAAGATTTATTGAACACGCAATGCAGAGAGAAATTTCATGTATTTGATGTTAAGAAACCTATTTTGATTTATGAGATAGTTTTGAGAAAAGGAATATTGGTTTGTGTTATTATGGATTTTTTTTTTACCATGGATAGTGTTTTCAGAACCTATCTAGAGTGCAAGATTGAGATTAAAAATGATAGACGTTTTAGTACATTTCTCTAAGATTATGTGTAGTTATTATTTTATGATACAATTTTATTTTTCAAAACAATATATATGTATATGCAACCATCCTTGATTTTATGATCAATGAGTAAGCATTGGCTAGTGCATATAGGTACCCCATGAATCATGCAGCTAGTAAGCTCTCTTTTTATGTAGAAGTGAAAGCATACTGTTATTACTATTTTTTTGATGAATTACAAGAAGTTCATTAAAGAGGAATAGGAATGTATAAATGAGGGGAACTCATTCTTGAGTACACGAGGGAGCCCGAAACAGAACAACATATTTCAAACACAAATAAAGGTAAGAAAGAGCATAAAAAATACTAGGAAGCCCTAGCATCTCTATCGCACAAAAGGGGCTCGTCCAACATCTCCTCCGACGGGATGCCCACAAACAACTACTCTCTCCTCCGCCGAGTCATTAGCATGGTTCAAAATATTACATATCGACCGTATCAGCACAACACAACACCTAAAGATATGATAATATCTTGTTTTACATTGTATCAATCAATAATGTGTCGACTAATACAATCGCTACACCGTTAAAAAACTTTAACAATCACAGCAAGAAGATTGCGTGTCTATTTTTCGACTGTGTTTATCCCTAATGACATATTCTCTTGAGAGATCCTCATACCTCATCTAAATGCACCCATTTTAGTTCCAGAATCTCGATATTTCGATTCAAAACACTTACTACTTGAAGATCAAAGAAAAGATTTGTTCTTCTTGTACAGTTTCACAAGGTAAACATTATAAAAGTTTAATTTCATTATGTAGCGTATTCCTTGATTCTAAAAGGCATGTTTTGGAGCTATATTGCATAGATCTGGAAGCTTTTTGAAACCTGTTAGTTCAACTTGAATTTATTATATGCGATGAGTTTAAGGATGATCTATCAGTCCCATGATTCATCTTATTTTTTGGTGAACAAATGTTTTTGTTAATTATTTTTGTGCTAAAATAATTTTGAAAACTAGATTTTTTTTTTTTAAAAAAAAACAAGCTTTCTTTCTTTATTTATTTTATATCAATCCATGGCTGAACTATCAGTTTCATGGATTAATTGTATCTTTTTTCCTTTTTAAACATATTTTAAAACTATTTTTATTAGAATTAATCTTAAAAAATAATTTTTTTGACTAAATTGATTACTTAGTGTTGAATAAGTTACTCTTGCATGTTATTTCATCTTTAATATATTTTTTGCATCTGTAGACAAGTTTTTTGCAACTTGAAACATATTTTTTAAATCATTTTTCATTCAAATAATATTAAAGAAATATATTTCTTTTACTAATTCTATTACTAAGTGTTAAATAAGTATCCAATGTATATTTTTTCATTTTTAAACATATATTTTTTTATGTCTTTGAACATATTTTTCCTTTGATATGGAGATAAAATGAAAAGAAGTTTGTTGAGATGGTTTGGGCATGTAAAATGGAGACCTATGCCTTTCCTTTGAGTAGTTATAGTTAAAGAATTTAAATTGGTTAGAAGTGATATTTTGGTACATGACCTAATTGAAGATATGGTTTTTGACAGATTGGAATTGCTTGTTGCTGACCCCAACTAGTTGGGATAAAGTTGTTGATCGATTGATGTTATTCTTAATGAATGTTGTGATTTGAAAAAAATGGTTTTCTTAGAAAGTTCATATCTTAAGTTTCTCACTTGATTTTGTTTAGCACCTCTTTCTGACAGAAATTTTGTTCTTTCCAGGTATTCTCTATCAGCTGCAGTAACATTCATGGCCTTCAAGAGACTAAAGCCCCAAAAAGGCCTGAGATAAAAATTCTTTATTGAAAGGGATTCACTTCTACTAATTCTTGTCCTCTGTCAGGATCCCAAGTATGTGACTTCTGGAATAAAGAACACTTAAATCCAATTTACTTCCCGATGCTTGTTCCTTCTCGAAACGAGAGAATGCTTGTTACAAAATTTCAGTTTATTTTTTCATCATTATCGATATGTGGCCTTTTAGATTCTCAAAATGGAGAATTTTTTAATTTTTTTTTATGAACAGTAATTGATGAAGGAAAACCTTCACAAGTCAACAGTTACACATGCAAGTTTAACTCAATGCAGTTCGCTGGTTTAAGCATGCAAGGAGATTAGTGAATTTACTTATTTGTCTTAGTTTCTAGGTTCTGTTTAGCTTGCTGTTCCCAGGTCATCTGTAATTGCAGCTTAGTAGCTTCTCTTTGAATAAAGAACCCACTTTTGCATTGTCCTTGTCAAAGTTTCTTGCCGGGGTGTACATTTGCATTTCACATGTGAGCCTGGATTGTCTACGGTCACATATGTGTTTGGTTGATATTTTTTGTTCTCGATTGGTGTCTTAAGAACTCTTAAGTCTGTCTGGACCACTATTTATCTTGTCCCCACCATAATGAATCTACCCCCAATCTAAATCAAAACTTGTAAAGCAGCCTCCTTTTCTCTTCTCAAAAGCTTTCGGACTCTTTGCACTAGTTAGATATTACGAACTGTGTTCACAGGCAATTGGTATGTTTCTTGGGAGGGGTGACAGTGATGCCATTTGATATGCTGCCATCTGAATTATCCACCTGTGCGGGTCTCCTTTTGTCACAAAGTCAACTCAACATGTATTGAAACACATCACCACAACAGTGGCCCTTTACATGTTCTATTCTAATAAAAGTTTCAGTTTCCAAGTGAACTTTCATCACCTTGAGAGGGAACCTACCACCTTGATTGCCATGTGCAAAACTGAAGTGGTCCAGAAAACTGGACAGTTTAGGTAACAGATCCATCCCAGAGCAATACATGTAATATCATGAAAATGGAATGTTTGCTCATCAGGTGCCAAATTTATTGTCTCAGTCTCAGGGTAACTGAGCGAAGAGCTCGCTTTGGTGTATGATTGAGACCTGTAACTCCTTTTGTTGTCTGTCTGAGACTTACAACTCTTTTGCGAGTTTTTTGCCTAACTGATATTCTAAAACAGGTTGATATAAACGAAGAGGTTGAAAAACAACAACTCTATATCACTTTGTCCATGTAAAAATCTGTTTATTCATTCACTTAATAAAATAGAGCTGTTTCTTTTTTGTTTCTTAATTAAATATTTTATAAATTAAATTTTAAATATAATTTAAGATCTTTAAAATTATACCTTAGTTTCTACTGAAATTTGCTTCAAGCCTTACCCCTCGCCTCAAGCCAAGGTCCAACGTCTTGTCTCACGCCTTAGCGCTTTAAAACACTGCTCCAACTTAGATAGAGATGTAAAGTAACAGGAAATGGTGGGTTGTGGCGAGTTCCCTACAGAGTGAAGATAACAGAATCTCTACAAAATACAAGTTGCTCCAATAAAAATTGGCTATCCAGATGAATTACACTGTATTGGATCTTTCCGATGGTTGGTGAAATTGCAAGAGGCTTGAAAGCAAGTTTTTAGTCAATGTGGACAAAAGGATTTCCTGTCTTGGTCAGCAAGTTTGAGATTTAGTCATCTGATAGTTTTTTTTTCTTCTACCATATATAGCAATAATATGTCAACTGACTGTAAACTTGATAGGGAACTTCATGGATATGCCATATGGACAATGATTTAATCCACATAAATCCCTTTAGTACATGCATACATGAATTGCAGCATTAATTATTCTTTTTCAATATTTTAAAGTTTTTCTGCAAGAAATGTATAGATTTTGGCTATGCATCTTTGCCGTGTGATAATGTGCTTGGACTGAAACTTAGAATGTGAAGTGAGGTCACCAAAGCATCTGTCATGCATGAAATCTGTCTTACACCAGGGTTCTAACTATCTGGTGTGTCTTTACCAGTTGAACTGATTTGTTTTAAGGAAATTCTGTAAATCAGATGGCCAATAGGCATTGATGATACTGTGTGAAAGCCCGCATGAATACACCCATCCAGTTTGTAAATGGGTTTGATTAGATAAATAAATTTATTTTAACCTGAACCATTTACTGCTTTCAGTTTAGATCATCAGACTAAATAGATTGACTGTGAGAAACTGATCTTCAGTTCAGTAAAAACCCTATCTGTATTGGTATTGGACTAGATTGGTTTAAGACATTGGGTGTAATCAAGAGCTCTTTCAAGTACTGACCAATACATACCATGGTATGTCTTGCATTGGTTCAGTTTGATACCAATACGGATCGGCCGAACCGTATCGGTATCAGACGATGCTGTAAAACATGCTCCTCTCGGTCATTTTCTACGTCAAATGCAATAGCTACTGCTTCATATCCCCCAACAATGGCCACCGGGTTAGCGATCTTTCAGCCTTCCTCGTTTGGTTCTTCTCAGTCTATTAGATCCTTTTCCAGGAGCTGATTTTTGTTCGTTGTTAGTCTCGACTGTCAGGAAGAACAAGAGGACTTCCAAGGGGAAGAAGGCTACATTAACTGAGATCGCTGCAGTTCTCTGATCTGTTTCTACTAATGACTTCTGATATTATCTTTTTCGTTCCGTTGTTAATGTTGTTGCAGTGTCAATCCCTTTGCCAAGAAAGATTGGTATTATGACTGCACCATCAGTCTTCAATGTGCGGATAGTGGGGAAAACCCTAGTTACAAGGACTCGGGGAGTTACGGTACCTTTGATTGCTCTTTTTTCCTTTCATAATTATTTTAGACCTTGTTATGTTGAGACTCAAATCTATGGTGTGTAAAAGAGTTTAAACTGTTATATGGCGTCTGGCTGCGCAGGAACTTCACATGAATGGAGCTTTGAAGTCATCTTATATTCCATATTTTTCTTTGCAAAAGTCTTTCTTTGTTTTTCTCAAACATGTATTTCACATTGCTTTGAATGTTTTCATCAAATAATGATGTTTGGTTATTTTCTTTATTCCTGATTGATGTGATGTTGGCTGGTTTCTGTTTTAGAAATAACTATTACTGTCTAGAAAAGCCTTTCTTCGTTCATAAATAAGAAGAAATAGCTATTATTGGGTTTGTTAGCATTTGTTTTCTTTTGTGGACTGATTTAGGCCAAAAAGTGTATTACTATCACATTGCTGTTAAATGTTGGTTCAAATGCTAATTGTTGCCATTTTTAGCAAAACGTGAAAAGGCAAAATGTCAAGTTTGATATGATCTTCACTCAAAAAGGCGGCATGAGAAAAAAAGGTCGATAAAACGGATATTTCAAAAACACTTTGATCTAATAGTTCTGAGTTTAATAAATTACAAGTTCAAAAAAATAAAAATAGAAAACATAGATATGTAAGTGAAAATATCAGATAATTCTGAATAATTTATATTCACCAAATATAAGAAACTGAAATATTATTGATATTCACTCTTCCATGAAAATATGATGTAATATGCTTTAGAGATTTGATTTTTTAAATTTATTACAATAACATAAGATACCTAAAAGGTAAAGCATCGTTTAAAATCCATTTCTCTTTTCACCTCTACACCAAAACCTCCATTCTTCTTTTGCTTACTAAGATTACTAAGATTATTCCAAAGTTCTTCACTCTAGGGAGTTTGTATCGAGGTTTTAAATTTTGATTTCGAGGGAGACCTTTCGAGAAATGGCTGAATGTTTCGCTAGATCAGGGAAAATGGGGGAGATGTGGGGAAAAAGTTGGAATTTTGGTTTCAAATTTCTAGGGTGTTTAAATGAGGCTAAAATATACCTAATAAACTCAAAATATATATAAAAAAAAAAGCATACATAGAGATTCACACATATGTAGGCAAGCATGACTATGTGCACTATGTAGGGGAAATATAGATAAATAATGCCTTAATAATTAAATTACAATGTGAAATTTTATAAAGGTCTAAATAAGAGATAATGACTTAAAAATAATTCAAAATATGATACAATAGATGCATATTGCATATATCAAGGTTAAATGGATATCATCAACATGGAACAAAGAGATATACAGTGGGAATGAAAATAGAAGTCAAATAACTCTATAAAACACAAAAAAAAGGTCTAGTATAATCCAATATCAAGTCCAAGTACATGGATACATCACATCCATAGAGAGTGCCCTGCTGGCTCATAGTCATCTCCAGTCCCACTTCTAGTGGGAGTGAGTAATGGGCCATTAACCTTTTCTAACATTCGTTTATTTGTTAATATGTTTTTTGTAATTTTTAAAAAGCATTTATATTTTTACGTTGTTTAATTTTAAATTAAAAACAAAGTATATAATTAATTAATTGGCCAATTAGTTGTTAGAATAATTGGCCAAATTAATTAACTTTTTATTACTAAACTTTTTAAGTAGGTTTACATTATTTATTCATAGCATATTAATTTTTATACATATATAACTATATATTTAATTTTAAGGAAATAAAAAATATTAATTTTTTTTATCAATACGTGCGAGATTCCTTCATGTTGCTGAAATGTCGGCAGCATGGCGGAAATGGGGAAAATTTTGATTTCCCCCAATATTTTGTGTCACTACCTTCTCAGTTTCAATTATCCGGGAACAAGTAGAAGCACCCAAGTGTCAACACCATTTGTTTGTTACTGGGTAGGTATATTTCTAAACCTTTGTTTACTTAATTGATTTCTATTGTGGACTTGATGATTATCAGCTTTTTAGGTCTGGTTCTGGTTCCGGGCATCTCAGGCCCAGCATTCGAGCCAATAACAATCTAAGCCAATACTTCAAATAGGATTCAGTTAGGGTGCAGGAGAACAGAATCAGAACCAGCCTGTTGCTACCCCCAGTTGAGGAAGACTTTCATGTGATATAAATCGTGCATGAATAAAGTTGTTGATTGGGTTGAATCTGAAGCATCAACACACTTGACTGGCATCTAAATATGTTAACTGTCAACATATTTGAAGTCCTAATAACTTTATGTGGTCAGAATAAGTCTACTGTAACAAGTGTGAATGGAAAAGCATATTTTAAGTGTTCATGTGTATTGGGGCCCAGCTGATTCAGGGGATTCACAGAGGGGAGAAACCATAGCTGCACTGAAGGCCTAAAGGGATTCAGGAAATTGGGAATCAGCAATGTCACCGTAATAGGGAGTCTACGAATATCTTCACATGGGCAAGAATAGAGTAGGAGGACCTTGGAGATTAACTCATTGGCTATAAGAAATTTATGATCTCTTGGTCCTATTGAATGTCCATTCTCTTGAATACCTAGGTCGTCTAATTCCCAAGCAGATGAGTTAGATTTTCTGTTGATTTCCTTTCCCTGTGTAACCCCTATTCAATGACTTTTTCTTTATGTATTGGCGTATGCTTTTGGCTTATATTTGAAGGAACTCAAATCTCTTCCTTTTTGCCTAGTAATTTTTGTTTTTGTTGGTGGAAAAAAAGTCCCATAGGTTGGGAGCGACATCAAGAAATTCATTGCCATTTCACAAAGCATTAAATCTTGCCTTGGTAATAATCTGTGACTAGGGAGGCACAGAGCAATGCTGGAAGGTTAATGTGTTATGATGATTCTCAGTCGGTACCAGTTCTCAATACCTTACAAGATGTTGTCATTCATTTCCCTTTTCCCCCCTGTATGTATTCCAATTGAACAGAATCCAAATTTGAGTTGTAATAAACTCAAATGATCTTGATTTGCTTGATGTGCTTTCTGTTGTAGTGTTGAATTTGTGTGCTAAAATACTGAGATTTGCACTAAATACTTGGATATTGTGCATTAGAATAATACTCTACGGAGATCACACACTTGTAATCTTCTACCACTTCTCTGATCTATTTTTGTATTTGGTAAGGTTTCTGAGTTATAATGCTGTTATGTCCCAGATTGCATCTGAAGGCCTAAAGCATAGTGTTTTAGATTTGCCTTGCTGACCTTCAAAATAATGAGGATCATACAGGAACATACGGCCCTGTGCAGATGATGTGCAAGAGTGCAATGTCCTCATTAACTTGTGTGTATATACAAAAGGATTCTATGAGTCCTTCACTTGTTTCCACCATCTGGCGTATTTGTCTGATCTGCCGAAAGATGAGAGCGAAGATGGTGAACCAAGCTACATCTTGTGACTTGAAAGAGTTGGTACAAAAGTTCATTCTAAAGATAAATAGGTGAAGGGATAGAGAAGGCAACGTTACGCATCTATCTGCTTCAGAATGTGCTTATTTGCAAAGTAAAGACCCTGAAGCCTCAAAGTTTGATCAGAGCAAGCTTATGGAGGTATGGACGTTATCCCTGAATTCTTGTACTTGCCGGACCTGCTTTGAAAGAGACGTGATTCATCAATTTATTTATTTTTTCGGTAATCCATCAGATTTAGTTTTAAATGTTAGTGTTGATTTAAACATGAGAAAGCGTGAATCTGTAGCAACAAACCAACATACAGGCATGCTCTGAAAGTATGATGGTAAGAAACGCTACATCCTAAGAGAAGAATAGGGAGGGAGGGAAGAACCAAAAGACACCACATTCATCGGTTAAATTTTTGTTCTTTTTAATTTTAATTTTTTTTTTCAGATTTAGTATTATAAGTTCATAAGAAATCTAGAAAAAGTCATTCATCAGATTTATTTTGTAATTTTTGTTAGGCAATCAGATTTAGGCTGCGTTTGACTAGGCTTCTATAAGTATTTTATATAAGCACTTTTTGAAATTAAATGTGTTTGGTAGCGCTTATGGGTAAGTGCTTACTCATAAGCACTAAAGACAGGCTACCCATAAGGAGAAGCTATGTTTGTTTATTATTATTTATTTATTTTTTTAATTTTTAAAGATCAGATTTGCTGGCAAAGTAATTAATCGATTTGCTTTTTTCATTATTTCCCCCTGCTGCATGAATGACCTAAGCTGCATATTTTTGTTCGTATAATCAAACTGGAGGACTAGGTTGCAGGTAAAGCAATTAAGGCTGTGTTTGGCATGGCTTGTGCTTATGGATAAGCACTCGTTGGATAAGTTGCTCAATGGGAGCACTAATCCACAATAGCAATATACTGCTTATTTGAAGAAAATAACGTTTGCTAAATACATTTATTTAAGTGCTCGTGAAAGTTTAGGGGTAAAATAGGTATTATAAAAATATTATTAAAGTTTAGAAAAAACATTTATTCAAGTGCTTATAAAAGTTTAGGGGTAAAATAGATATTTTAAAAATATTACTAAAGTTGTGAAATAGCTCAGCGCATAAGAGCTTGGGAGAAGCTGTTCTCAACTTCTTATGGGTAGCTTTTCTCTACGGCTTATGGGTAAGCACTTACCCTTAGCTTTACTAAACACATTTAATTTTAAAAAAAATGCTTAAATAAGCTATAAGCTGCAATAAGTACTTATAGAAGTTGGGGCAACGCAGCCTAATTATTCTATGCAGGTTAGTTGCACAAGTAGAGTAGATGGTTTTAGATTAGTGAATGCTCATTAACTATGATATAAAGGGATAACAGGCTGTTTTGATGCTTGTATAGATCCACCAATGTTTTGAAAACCGAACGGATGAGAGAAAGAAATATTATTCTATGCAGGTTAGTTGCACAAGTAGAGTAGAGTTGCACAAGTAGAGTAGATGGTTTTAGATTAGTGAATGCTCATTAACTATGATATAAAGGGATAACAGGCTGTTTTGATGCTTGTATAGATCCACCAATGTTTTGAAAACCGAACGGATGAGAGAAAGAAATATTGTAAAATAAGTCGACTCGCAGTCCGTTCAGGTTCACACAGGTCGAACTGGTTCTATTTATTAAATATTTTTATATATATTTATTGATAAGTAACTAAATACTCAAATATAAAACTGAAAAAAATAAAAATATTGTTATAAATCTAAAAAATATAGAAAATAGAAACAAAGAATGAAAATTATATCTAATAAAAATATATCTAATATCTATTCTAAAATAATATTTATTTTCACAATAATAATCAATAAGCAAAGACAGTAAATATCCAATTACGAATGTGAGGTATATCATAGACCTTTTCGTTTTGAGGAGATTTTGCTAAGCTATCTAGAGTGTGGCGAGGTTGTGGAAAATGCTTGGTTGTACAACACTATTGGATCTCCACCATTCCAATTAGGTTGGAAATTGCATCATAAAAAAATCCATTTACGTAACTGGAATCGTAATTGTATTGGCAACAGCCACCACCAACTTCTCCGTACCAAGAATGAAATTGAGCAACATCAACTCGTAGCAAATTGAGCAGATGTTACAGATCAAATCTGAGTAAAGTAATCCCAACAAAAGTACTAGTTCCTTTTGAGACAACAAGAGATTTACTGGCAACAGAAATCCAAGCTGCAATGGATTAAGAATGGGGACCAAAATACTGCAATTTTTCACATGAACACCATTAACTGTCGGCAGAATAATGGAATTGAGCAACTCAAGCTAAATGACGGATCTATGATTTTCGATCGGAACGTAATCGGCGAAGCTTTCACTACACACTTCTAAAATCTCTATCAAATTCTCATCCATTTTCTGCAACACTTTTTCTCCAAGTTCACACTCCTCAAGTGAGTGGTGAGGAGAATGAGTCTTTAGAACAACACATTACTGAGGAGGAAATCCTTAGTCACGCAGTTAGGTTCTCGAAAAGCGTTGGGTTCGGACAGTTTTCAAGCTTTATTCTATTATAAATTTGGGCCGATTGTTAAGCACTCTGTGGTAGGTACTGTACATCATTTCTTCAACACAAGTACATTCTCTCACCCTCTTAATAATACATACCTTATCCTCATCCCTAAAGTTGCACGTCCCTTGAAAATTGCTGATTTCAGACCTTTTAGTTTATGCAATGTCCCATACAACAAGATCATTTCAAAAATCCTTGTGAATCGTATGCGACTTATCATGCATAAATTAATAGCTGAATCTCAAAGTGCATTTATACCTAGCCGGCTCATTCAAGATAATATTTCCTTGGCTCATGAAGCTAATCACACGATCACTCATAAGCGCAAGGGCAAGAGCGGCTTGCTCTCCATCAAACTGGACCTGAGCCGCACTAATTATGATCAGATTGAGTGGTCTATCTTGGAAAATGTTTTGCGTTGGAAGGGGTTTTCCGAATTTTGGATCCAGTGGATTATGTTCTGTGTTAGATCTGTTTCGATCACTCTATTATTAAATGGATCATAATTTGCCCAGATTCCCATGTTTAGAGGTTAAAGACAAGGGGTCCCACTAGTCTCCTATCTCTTTATATTATGTCAAGATGCCTTAGCTCGGAGATTGACCTCAATCCAAGCCAATCATATTTACAATTTCAGAGTAGCGAGGAGCACCACCACTCGTAACCATCTTATGTTTATTGATGACATCTTACTATTTTCTCATGCCAACTTATAGTTAGTGACTCAGGTTATGTAGATTCTTCATGATTACTGTGCGATCTCAGACCAGAGCATCAATTACACAAAATCTTATGTTACCTTTAGCCCAAACATTGTTGCAACCGAGGCAAGAAATCTTGCCGCTGCTCTTCATATGAGATGGGAGAAAAAGCCTAAGCATTATCTCGGAGCTCCTATATTTCACGGAAGCCTTCAAGGAGCACTTTTCAACCTCTTATATTCGCTTCAAATCAAAACTTCAAGGTTGGAAAGCCAAGTTGCTCACCCAAGCTGGTAGGTTGTACTCATAAACTCTGTTCTATCATGTCTCCCAACCTATCTCATATCCATTTTTAAGTTCCGTAAGCATACCTTATAGCACATTGACCGAATTAGGCGAAACATTTTTTGGGGACATGATGAGCAAGCCAAAAAATGCCACCTGGTTAACTGGCGAATTTTTTGCCAACTGAAAGAGAGAAGAGGCCTTAATATTAAGGACCTTAACTGCATGAACCTTGCTCTTCTCATCAAGCGCGGATGGGGTCACCAATCTTTCTGTGACCAAATCCTCTCTCAGAAATATATCAAAGATAGAAAATTTGTCACTATCAGTGTTAGGCCGACTACCTCATGGCTTTGGAAAAGTGTCTTGAAGGCCAAACCAGTTCTTTCCCTTGGCTCTCGGTGGTCGGTAGGGGATGGATCAATTATTCAGCCATGGTAAGATCATTGGATTCCAAGCTCGAGTGCGGATTTATTCCACGGCGTGGAGATTCTTGATTGACTGATCAAGGACTTTATTCTCCCTGATCCACCATCGTGGGATGTTGATCGCTTGTTGGAATTCTTCACACTTGAGGGAGTCCGCTCCATATTGAACATCCCTTTGAGTCTTTTCCCTACACCAGATCGACTTATTTGGCATCCGAACTTAGACGACAAGTTGGTGAAATCGGCTTACAAGATTCAGTTCCAACAGCTAGAGCTAATTTCCACTCCTATCTGGAACTTGAATTTCTCGGAAAAGATTAACATCTTTCTTGGGAAAACTAATTTAGAAAAATTGCCGACGCGTGATAGGTTGCTTCGTTTTGGTATGCAACTGGATGCTCGTTGCCCATTGTGCTCTTGTATGCCTGAGAGCCATAACCATCTCTTCTGTATGTGCCAATTTGCTAGGTGTGTATGGTTTGGATCCCAGTTCAATTTTCATACCGACACTCTTGATTTTCATCATATAATTGACTGGTCCAAGCTTCTTTTCTCCAACACCTCATCCTCATGCCAAGGTAAGTGGGTTAGAGCTCTTTATGCTCTAATTTATGGTCTATCTGGACTGCACGCAATAGAGCACTCTTTGAACGAGATAGACCGCTCGTCCCACAGGATTGTATCACACTAGCACTTAATTTATGCACTGAATTCTGGTTGGCCAACAACTTGCAAATTTCAGAGTCCATAGACACCCTAGATCCGATGGCTCCCTCCCCCTCATCTATGAGTGAAGGGAAACTTTGATGGACTTGCTAAGAGGAATTTGGGGCCAGCGAGTGGTGGGGGTATTATCCGGGACAAAAATGGGCAATTTTTGGCGGCCAACTCTTTCTACATTGGCGATAACACTAATTATGTGGCTGAAGCATGGGCTGCAAGTGAGACACTTCTCTTAACACTATCCAATAACACTGACCACTTGATTTCGGAGGGCGACTCTACACTTGTGATTAACCTTCTCAACAATGAGGACCCACCTCCTTGGTCAATTGCACATTTAATTCAGGATTACAGAAAGCTCAAAGCTCATTTTTTATGACGCATAGTTCAACACATTTACCGTGAAGCTAATTCAGTTGCTGATCGTCTAGCTTATGAAGGCTATATAAATAAACGACAAATTTTCTGGACTGATCCAGCTCTTGTTTGCCTTTTTGATCTTTTATTCAAAGATCATATTGGTGTACACTATCCAAGGGGTTTTCGTTTCAATAAATAAATTATGTCTTTAACCAAAAAAAAAAAAATTAGTTCATGTTTATCATTGAAGGTTGTAAATGATCTGGATCACGTACCTCGATGCACACGAACTTGAATCTGCAACGGAAGATCTTTATCGAACCAGATAATGTCCCACGTCAGAATATGTGATTACTAGAACCACATACAATGAATCCACACTCAATCGACCTAGGACTTTCTATAGAACCCCAATAGCAAATCCAGATCTCTGTAGGAAGAAGGGATGAAGAGAGGAGAGAGTTATCTAGGGGTGAATTCCAAAAAACGTGAATATTAACATTTTATGGGTAGGGAGGAGGAGTCTGCTACATATAAAAGACTCAACTCAACTCTACCTAGGACTATCTCCTAATCTCATTAGGAGAGAGTTATCCACATCCACACTTCTAATCAAGTATGGACGGCCCATTAAGTGGGGACCTCGGGTCGGCCCAAATGAGTCGAGCCAAGCGGGTCGACCCATCTCTAAAATCCAACATCTCCCATTCGTCCATAGTGGGCACAAAGTGTGCATCTCTCTCATGTACATCTTATCTTCCTATCATGGATGCTAATCATAAAGGTCGTTAAGCATGCAACCGACAAGTACATAGTAACAGGCGAGCGACACCATATGAAGTTCCATAAAACTGAAATGGAGATACACTCTTCAAAGTTTCGCCTATGCCCCAGACTCATTTGGCCACATCGAATTGAGTATTTCTAATCCCTCTTGAGCACAAGCTCAGATCTCTATACTCAACCACAAGATTCATGTTAATGTGCTCATTTAAAATAATTCATATAGGCTACATATATATCATATACATATAAGTAAAAGATGTGAAACATCAAATGATAATATTAAAACATGAGCACATATCTTTATGAATCGTCTCTCTCTAATTGTGATGCCAAATAGTCTTTCCTAAGCCTCATTAGACCGTATGTGCATGGCCATAGGAAAGTAAGCTAGAGTAGCGATCATCAGATCTAACCTCACGGCATGATCAAAGGTAGTAAGGGTATAAGTTGATCCACTCTAGGATTATCCTGATCTCACACAACAAGGAAATATGGATCAATTCACTTGCTCTCAAAGGAAACGTTGCTAATAGCATATGTGGTATGCAATACATGCTACGATGAGCCCTGGACCCAGCCAACGGTATGTTAGCCTCCTACACTGTACGGATCTTAGTCTAATCATAATTTATGCGCCTAACTTGAGCACCTTAATCTAAGTCACAACTCTCAAGTGCCTTGATTAAGGTCTCGCATCCGGCTCTAATAAGGCAATATTCAATTTCCTAAGGAATCTCATCCTGGCTCTCCCTGGGAGACATATAACTCTATAGAGTCCTATAAAGGCCCTTGATGGCATAAGTCCTCTTTATGTCTCATTCTGCTCGCAATGCATGCGCCAGGGTTGGCCGCTGTGTGAGAAGCCGACCACTAACCTGGTGACATATTGTATTCACATCCTTATAATATGGATATAATGTGTATGTAATGTATACATATAATATACAATCTCATGCCTCATGGGAAGATACACTCTATTAAATTTTCATGCATGAAATATGAAGTATTATGAGATGTCTACATAACAAATGTAAATAATACTGTACCACATAACACAAATCACAATTTATGCAATCCCATCTCTCAGACATGAACCTTAAAAGCTTGTATAGCTATAAGTTTAGTTATGGGATGAATTACCATATGCTAAGTAGGGATATATGTAAGGGATACGTCTCCATTTGCAACTCTGTTTTTGATCGTAGTAGATCTACTTTAGCCAATCGGTTCATCCTCTCTAGCTCAATGTGACCAGTCTAGCATGCAATCTTAATGAATCAGAAATACTAAAATCATTGTCATGGGAAGAAACCAAATTTGCATCACTTGAATATCAATATCAAGCTTAAACAGACCATAAAAAATAAATCCCCTACCATATAAAACCGACTCTAAAGAAACGGAGACACGATCTTTACTAAAAATAAGGGAAAAAATTAGTCTAAGTATCTCTACTAGCTATAACAGATTACTTTGGATATGTCTCTTTTTCCTTTACGCTTACCTTTTTAGGGCACTTGGTACCTTTGTTTGTCTTAGGCGCTTTCTCAGTTGTTTCTCTCTATTGGGGCGCCTTACCCTTGCGCTTGCGCCTAGACCTGGTTGTCTTGTGCTTCGCCGGTTCGGCTAAGAGCACAGTGTTGTTAGACCTTGCAGTCTGACGCTCTGCCTCGAGCTCAAGATGATGCGACAAATCGTTGAACATTTTAATGTTCTCATTGTGTATCATGACGAGCTTCATGTGCTCCCACTTATTAGTTAGGGATCTCAGAACATCGAGAATCTGTTTCTCATTTGTTAGGCAATTCCCTGCTGCTTTCAGATCTCGTATCATAGATGACATTTTTCTAAGATGCTCAACATGCACACACTAGGAGTCATCTTGTAGTCCTCATATCTTATCATTAGTGCTCGTAATCTGGTGGCCGAGGTGCAGTCTTATAAGGCTCGAATTCGCCAATAAGATCATTGCTCATACTACTCAACATACTAAATCATGCACAACGATCCTTCTTGGCCCAATCCTGATAAGCATCCATATCTCTACGATGCTAGGCAGTGGTTCCTTCCTCAGAATAATCTAGGCTATGTGATAAAGTTTCTTGGGCCTTGGACTCATCGAGAAGATATTGGATCTTCCTATGCCATTTATGTCATAGTTCTTACAATCCAATTTCTCACCCTTGTTTAGGTTAGCTATTATTCTCTTAGCGGTCAAATCACTACAATTAAAGTGCACATATCTCTAACATCTCATATACACACACATTGTTGATTTTGCATCACTATTTAGAACTAAACAATTCAATTAATCTTTTATTTATCAGATAAAAAATACAATAGACTGTATGTCGTAATACATAATCATCACAAATACAATAAAATTTTAATATTATTTTTAATTCATAATGTGCAAAACCCTTCTAGGAAATAACATAATTTGAACTAAGGTGTTATTTACATGTTAACCACATATAATTATGCAAATAATCTTAAATCATAATATTATTTACAGGCTAACCTCATATAATCATGCAAATAAAAATAATTAAATCATGCTATTATTCGCATGTTAACCTCATATAATCATGTAATAAAATAATTAAATCATAATATTATTTACTTGTTAATCTCATATAACCATGCAAATAAAATAAACTCTAAATCATGATATTACTTACATGTTAACCTCATATAATCATGTAAATAAAAGTGTAGATATGAGAAATGGTAGGGGCAAATGACCCACTAATAGATCAACATTTGTCAAGATTATGACTGATATGTGGTAAGGTCCTCACCGATACCACTGGGTAGAACCCTCAGGAACTTCCTAAGAAACAATCTTGGTTGGTTCGAGGAATCGGTTCAAGGAATAAACGACCGAGACATCGATATAGGGAGAAGGTAGTGCGCTACCATAATGATCCTTTATTACATAAATCACAGGATGATCAACACTACACCATGAACATACGATGAAACTAATATCAACAGGTACTCCATAACGGGATGCCAGATCCCTTCACGGCAGGATACCAATAAAGAGATACTTCTCTATCGTACTCTAAGAGCGCCCACCTGTGCTGGGACATTCTCTTAGAATTATCATACTATGAGAGCGCCCACATGTGCTGGGACATCCTCTCAAGTCATACTCGAGGGTGCCCACCTGCGATGTGACATCCCCTTGGGTTGACAACGTTAAAGGTGCACGTCACGTTTACCAAAGAGATGCATCTCGGTGAACTCGTCGATATGAGTTTACACCTAAGGGGAGAGCAGCCCTAGACGATGTAAGACGTCGACACGTCGATATGAGTTTACACCTAACGGGAGTGGTGGCCCTTGACGATGTAAGACGTCGACACATCGATATGAATTTACACCCAAGGGGAGAGACCTCCCTAGAGGTTGTAAGACGTCGATACCCTATGGCAGCATGCCGATACTACCTCCGTTTAGAGCGATGCTCAACGATGTAGAAGGCGATATTACTCCGTCTAGAGCGAAGCTCAATGACGTAGAAGGTGATACTACCTCCGTTTAGAGTGATGCTTAATAACGTATAAGGCTATACATACCTTTGTCTAGAGTGATGCTTGACGGTGTAGAAGGTGATATATACCTCCATCTAGAGCGATGCTTGATGACGTAGAAGGTGAGACATACATTATCTGGGAGAAAGTAAAAAGTGAAGGAAAGGAGGTCATGAGGCTCGCCAACACTTGGCTGCATTAGGGTTATAGGCCGTATCACGGTTTCTTAGTGGTAAACCTATAATTATCCAAACGACTTGTGATTGGTTCACCTAAGAGACTGGGGTACATAATGCGTACTACCCCAGGTGTTTGTTTTAACACCGTCAGATACGGTGGATTGGAATTCTAACTGCAGTTAACTTTTCTTCCAAAAACTATAAATACTGGATCACTTCCCACATTAAGGACGGATGGAACTAAAGGCATTAGGCTCCGAAAAAATGTAGCTGTGAAGTGTGCTCACATAATTCTTAGCATCGGCTCACTATTTTCCTTAGCCTGGTTCGACTGGTGTTTGACGGTCTACTAGGTTTGATTCTTTGATTCTTTTAGAGACGGGATATGGTCACTTGGTGATTTAGGTTCTCGTCGATCAGTAATATTACACTTGGTGACTATTCCCGAAACCACCGACTACACTTTGGCGACTCCGTTGGGGACGTATTCTCCTACCTACTGATCAACATTAGAAGAATGGCAAGACAAAAAGGAAAAGCAAAGGCCATAGGGCAAGTTGGAGCATCATCTCCTCCTACTGTGGAAGAGAGACATGAAGCTGACTTACCAGACGACTTGGAGCAGCTGGAAGAAGAGAAGGATATAGATTACTTCCTTGATGATCATGATGATTAGATGAAACTGATGAGAATAAAGATGAACACGATGGAGGAAGTGCAGGCAAAGATGCTGGACTTGTTGTAGAAAATGATCACATGGGAGAGTCACATTCCCACGGCACCGACGGAGCCAACGGTGGAGAAAACGCCACCTATAGCTCCTCTGGTAACTCCCGTGAACACTCGAGTAAGTGCGCCTCAATCAGACTCTGTGAACAATAGCGACTTCATGACTCGAGCGTGAGTCTCATGTAGAAGGAGAAGGAAAATCCTATCGAGTTTAGCATTGACACAAGACCTCTGTACCCGAAGACAATCATGAAGAAGTCATATCCTGTGGGATATGTAGTACCACTCTTCATGCCGCAGTACAATGGACAAACGAGCAATGCCAAAGAGCATGTGACCAAGTTCACCGGTGCTACAGGAGACTTTGTAGGCGATGATGAACTAAAGCTAAGGGAGTTCTCCCGATCTCTCACTGTTCGTGCCTACACCTGGTATGACAATATTCCCCACGAATCCATCCTTAACTGGGAAGAGATGAAAATAGCTTTCCAGCGAAAGTTCTTTATTGTGGAAGAACGTTTAACCCTCATGGAAATGGGTGAAGAAAGGAAAAAGTATGATGAGGGACTTGAACCATATGTGAGACGATTCCATGATCTAGTGATTGATCTTTAAGAGACAACCATGGAAGAGAAGCTAGTACAGATGTGCATCGACGAAATGATGAAAGATTACCGTTTAGTGCTAGAGAATCTGAAGATTGATACATTCACTCGCCTTTATGAATCAACAAGGCATACCAGACGTACTACGGCTGTAAAGGGTGATGTTGTGTGGAAGAATGAAGGGAAGTCTGCTTCATAGACCATGGCGTTCGAAAAGAGGAGACGTCCCAAAGAAGAGCCCAACGAAGGTAGAGGTCATAAGAGGAGTTTTTCGCCTCTTCCACCGTTGCCTTGCGGTGTCAAGGAGGCCGTGGTGATCCTTAACCAATGGATAAAAGATCGCGTAGTGGTGCCACCACTGCCGAGAAGTACTCCGATTGAGGATGATAAGGCAAGAGAGGACTATTGTGTAATAACCCAACCAAAATATAGGACTAAATTGTAATTAATACAAGTATAAGAGTTAGTATGTAATTAATTATGAAATTAGGGGTTAATTTGAAATTTTAGTAAGTAGCCATATTATTTGACTTTTGAATGATTGTGATTGGTGTCTTGTACAATTAAGAAACTAAGTGCAACATATCTAATTGTAATTTTCCATGAATTTCCCGAAAATAAATCCTAAATCACCATTTCTATGTTCTCATTAATTATTACCTAGATGCAATTCAAGCAGTTCACATGCATTACTTAGTTCAAACAGTATACATAATACATTCCAATACTTAGCATTTAAGCACATTAAGTATTTACATACTGTACAAAGGTATTTCCCATACAATTTACAAAAGCACTTCCTAGTTCATCTTATTCTAGGTTCTCATTGCTCACAAAATCCCTTACGGTAAGTTTCACGCAATTCAATTAGTTCGCATTAAAGTAATCAATACTCTAAACATCGCAACTTCATGCAAGTCCTACAAAATTGCACGCATATATTTCCTAATTATACACAACGTCACAACAACTTAATTTCACATCTATAATATGGTAACACCACAACATAAGGTTATTTCATAGAAATTTCATCCTATTCAAAGAAATAATCATACTTACGTTCTAAGAAATTGATAAATCTCAAGTTAGCAGGGTCTTACTTCTCACAAGTGGTCATTTACTATCGATCCAAGGTTCAAGGATTCATGCATCTGCAGCTACAATAGTCCCGTCACCTTACAAAGAAGGTAATGATCATCCTACTACTGTCCAGCTTAGACACTAGCTTTCTAAATTTAATGACAAGTCTCTAAGTATGTTGTGTGATAGTCCTAATTTCATAACAAGTAACTATACATACAATACCACCATACTTAATCACATAATATAATCAAATATATTACACACAATGAAGAGAAGTGGATCCCAGGTTTAGAGTTTCTATGTTTTCGTCCTAGGTTTTCACTATGACCTAAGACCTCCCAAAGCCTAGACAACCTTAAACCTAGTGCTCTGATACGACCTCTGTCGTGCCCCAAATCCGAGACACGGAAATCTCGAGGATTCCAAGGAAACGACTTTCGGACCCACCTCGTGGATACGGATACCAACCAAAACATCAACCCTTACCTGGTTGAATCAGAGTCTCAATAAACAATAAAATCAGCGGAAGTCTGTCTAAAATAAAACCATTGCCTAATCAAACGTATGAGCAATCAACCACAAGTAATGTAAATAAATCTTTGTTAATTGTTCTGCCCTCATGGGGTCAAACCAATAAAAACCAAAAGTAAGGTAAGCAGTCTCATAACAAGCATCTCTAGTATCAATGCATCTCAAGCCATGTCTCTATCCCTATCGTCCCGATCAGACAAGATGATCTGTAGAAATAAGGATCAACCGAAGCCTAGTAGAGAAATCCTATGAGTCTACAATGTTTACTTCTATGCATGTAAACCAATACAATTCCGTTCATGCATTTCATTCATCACATAATATCACAGTCATATGTGTATTTATCATGCCATCATACTACATATCTAATAATAGCATGAATATAACAATGGTCATGTAACAACATAGTTCACATGAATACCACACATATCAAAAATAGTTATCAATAGATAATAATCCCATAGTCCCACTATGTTAAGATTTCCCACATGATCCCATCGTGGTCAAGTAATTTCCACATGCTTCTACCATGTTCCAAACAAACAATCATCCACGTACGCATGGTCCCACCATGTTACACAACAACAACATAGTCTAATTATGTTTCACAACAAGTACCAAATCGTCTCCCCATGCTGCAACCAATAAACATATATTAAACCAACACATCTAACACAACCATTCTTTTAGGGACTTGCACCCACGGTGGAAATACACTCTTAATCACGTAATCAAACACATATACATACTCATAGTCTCACTGTGATCATAAACCACATATATCACCATTCTTTTAGGGACTTTCACCCACGGTAGAAGTACACCCTTAGAATCCTTTCCTTTAGGGAGTTTCACCCATGGTGGAAACACACCTATCCATGTTCTTGCCTTTAGGGACTTTCACCCATGGTGGAAGCTCACATATCCACAAGGTCTCACCTTGTTACGACCAATGTAACCCAATTACAATCATTTACAATTACATCAAGAATTATAATGTACATGCATCACAATCAAATCAAATGCAATACAGTACAATGCAAGGTATGATGCAATCATGGAATGAAATGAGATGCAATGTAATGTAGGGTGTCACCAGGCCTTGCCCAGTCACATGCTCATTCTAATTCACTACCATACGACCCATCCTTTTTAGAGACTTGCACCCACAGTAGAAATACACCCTTACAATCTGTTCCTTTAGGAGCCTATACCCACAGTGGATCACACCATATATACGATCTTTAGGTACTTTCACCCATGGTAGCAACACCTTTATAATCCGTTCCTTTAGGGGCTTGCACCCATGGTGGATCTCCATATATATGACCTTTAGGGACTTTCACCCAGGGTAGCAACACTAGTCAAATCACTTGCCTTTAGGGACTTTCACCCATGGTAGCAATACTTATCAAATCACTTGCCTTTAGGGACTTTCACCCACGGTGGAATAACACCCTTACCAAATCTTTCTTTAGGGACTTTCACCCACAGTGGAGTACCCCCGTACCATGCATTGCCTTTAGGGACTTTCACCCACGGTGGAATACACACCTCTCCAGAACATCATTCAAGTCATTCTAATACAAATACAATCACAATAGTAGGTACTCATGGTACCCTCATCCAATCATAACAGTCAATCATCAAAGTTAATCATAAATCAAACCTATGTTCTTGTTGAATGTTATTAGCACCATTCATTCAAACCAAAACTTACACAATCATTACTAATCCCAATAATCTTGTATTGAGGTTCTAAGACCTTTTCCAACACCTATGAGTCAAGGTTACTTCATATTCCATTTAGATCAGTCAAAGAATTCTGAATTCTTGACATTCTCCTCTATTTGTATTGATTCTTACAAATCTAAACCTTTGACACACAAACCATCCATATAGGCATGTGTACAACTCCTTAGGAATTCTCCCCATGAAATTTGAAGGCATTTGGCCTTCGGTAGTTGCTCGATAGCTGCCGAGTGACCTACCGAAGGTTTTGGTAGCTCAGTTGCCGAAGCTCGTAGCATGTCCCGAGAGGACACCATTTTTCCCCATTTTGATAGCTACTCGGTAGTTGCTGAATGACGTACCGAAGGTCTCGGTAGCACTGCTGCCGAGTCTCGGTGGCAAGACCCGAGAGCACCTCATTTTCTCTGTTTTCGGTATCTCAATTGGTAGCTGTCGAGCTACCTACTGAACGTTCAATCTAGGCTAAAATCTAGGTTTTGAACTTCTAATCAAACCTAAGAATTTCTAAGTTTCTTAGCACCCAAAAATAAGTCACTAATCCTACCAATAAAAAACAACAACAGCACATAATATTTTCATGGATTCAACAATTAAATATCTAGTATTTAATCATAGATCTAAACACAAAGCATGGATCATACAGACTAATGAAATATATGGAACACAGCAATATAAAATTCACAGAGATCAACCAGCATGCTTACATTGTTCCTAATCCATCTAGATTCTAGATCTAGGCATGTTAAGCATCCAGAATACAAATCAACTATACCTATAGAATTGATTCAATCCACAAAATTAAGTACAGTAAAATGTAGGAATCCCTACCTCGTTTGCATATTCTAGTATTGACCCTCATTGATTTGTTCTTTTCTTTTCAAGTGTTGTCTCATCAAGACCTCTTCCCTCTGTCTCCATCTCCTGGCCAATCATCGTCGTCCTCGCTTTCATCATGAATTTCGTATCCTTCATCTGTTTCTTCCTCACTTTATTCCTTTTTCTTCTTCTGTTTCCTCTTAGATCCTTTCTTCCCAGCTAAGAACCATTCTACTTCTCCTTCCTCACTTTCCTCTTCTCTTTTCTTTTTCACTTCTCTAGCCTTCTTCTTCCTAATGTAAGGTTTTCTCTTCTTTTCTTTCACTTCTTCCTTCTCTTTCTGTCCTCTTGTTCTCCCCATTCTAGGTTTCCTACAACTCCCAAAACCAGAACTCTCTCTCTCTCTCTCTCTCACTATGTTTTGGGCGTCCAAGCCCCAGAGAATCAGCTCTCCTCATAGCTTCTCGTTTCCTAGTTCAAATGAAACACTATCTTTTGTATTTGAATTTAACTTATTTTAATTTGAATTTCAATTAGTTAGAGAATGTACGTAGGATTTGTTTAAATTTTTTAATTCTGTATTTAGCCCTATTAATTAATTCATTTACCAGCTTAAGTCCTGTTGGGCTTTATTGAGGTTTGGCCCAATTCGTCCATATTAGCTTAAGGTCATACTGTGAAATGATCTACCACAATTAGCTTATCTTTAATTAATTAGGTGTAGTCTCATTGTTTTAATTAATTATTAATTGGTCCAATCCTACACCAAGTCTTTCATTAAATCCCACTGCATAATTAATAGATTAATTCTTTAATTATCCTAGTTGGGTCCGGGTCACTACAGGGCCACTCTCAAGAAGCAATATTCCACGTGCACATCATAGTTCTAAGGGGTTTCGACCTAGATGGCACAATTCTCCCACCGTATATGTGATTAAGGAAAATAATTCCAAGGAATTCCATATGAAAATACCTCAGGGAATTGTACATATAAACCAGAAACAGGCACTCCTTTAATAATAGTCCATAAGAAAAACATAGTCCCGAAGGATCCATAGGTATATTGGGATAGCCAGTCCCTCAACTCCATTAACATATTAATATTTGAACAATTCCTCTCACCTACTGTGATATCCGGATCACAGCAATCTCTTAAGTCCTTAAAAGTTCAGCAGTATGAACTTACATGCAAAGGGTGTAGACCTAAAGACCAAATCCATGGTCTTAAGGCTAATGATGTGCAAGTGATAATTGTGCACGTTAACTAATCATGTAATAGTTGTTTACAGGGTGTAATAAGTCTACCTAGCATGCTTGACATGTTAAAATCATATAAAACAATCATATCAAGATATCATATTCTAACTCATGTGAATACTAGTCCAAACAGAGTATAAATAATTGAATCATGCATATTCATCCTTAAACAATATCAAAAATAGTATAATAATATCAATTTACACATGCTCACGAAAATATAATCAATTTTGAACAATTTACAAGTTTTGGCGCACCTAGAGGTCGCCGGTGTGTGTTTCAGCGGGTACTCAGCGGGTTGGTCGGCGTGCCGGGTATTCGCCGATGGCAATTCCATGATTTTCTAAATTTCCGGGTTTCGGTCTAAGGGGTTGGCTTGGCTCATTGAGAATTTGGTCGGCGCCAAAACCAGGGGCTTAAAATTCACTCTGTAAGGTTCGGCGTATGCTCGGCTCATCGAGCAGGGTGTCGGCGCCAAAACTAGGGGCCTAATGGTCACAAAGAGAGGCTCGGCTCATGCTCGGCGCATCGAGTACAAGCTGATGTCTCATCTGGGCTTGTTCGGTGCGTACTCGGCTCACTGGGACTCGCCGAACAGCCAATTCTAGGCTGTTTTTCCAGAATTGTGATCTTACTATACTTCTAATTGATTTTTTTCCTTAAGTAACTTTTCTTAATATTAAATTCCGAACAAAACCCTTTTAAAAATATTTAAGAAAACATAAGTAAATAATTAGTTGGTAAATTTACTTCGAAAACTTTTGAAAACTAATCTAATATTTGAAAACTTACTTCCTATACTTGAAAAATAAGCTTTAAACTCTACTTAAACAATAAAACTAATTAAATTCAAAAACTTACAGTGCTTT
>JAUPMG010000014.1:26742309-26753290 GCA_031762675.1 Pachysandra terminalis
CCCGGCAGGTGAAATAACGGAGATGACTGGAGATAAGTCACTGGGTCCGGATGGTTTCACGATTGCTTTTTTCAAGAGATGTTGGGAGGTTGTTAAGGAGGATATGATGAAGATTTTGACAGAAATTTTCCAAAAGAGGCAAGGCGGTTCAAAATGTTAATGAAACGTTTATCGTTCTCATCCCTAAGAAAGAAGGTGCTTCAGAGTTTCGTCCAATCAGCCTAGTGGGGAGTATGCACCAGATTATGCCTAAGGTGCTGTCAAACAGATTAAAGAAGGACGTAGGAGTAATCGGCAATACACAAAGTTCTTTTGTGGGGGGAGACAAAGTTTGGATGGATGTTGATAGCCAACGAGTGCATTTAACGGTTTTGAAGAACACAGATAGTGCTTTGATATGGAAAGTAGATATGGAAAAGGTTATGACCACATGAATTGGGATTTTCTATTATATATAATGATGATGGGTTATGGAACAAGATGGATAAATTGGATTAAGTTCTGCATAGGTTCTCCTTCTTTTCTGTATTGGTAAATGGTTCAGCAGTGGGTTTCTTCAAGTCTCATAAAGGACTCAGGCAAGGCGACCTCTTTCACCATTTTTGTTTATTATGGTGACGGAATGTCTTGGGAAGTTGATAAGACATACAGAAGAGTTAGGTCTGATCCAAGGGGTGAAGGCGAAGAATACAGCTCCTAGTGTATCACTTCTTCAATTTGCCGATGACACACTGATCGTTTATGGGGTAAAGCATATGGATCTGAAGGCACTAAGGCATGTGTTTCTTTGTGTTGAAGTAGTGTCGGGGCTACATGTTAATTTGTCAAAATCCAAATCAATAGGGTTCGGGGAGGCTGGTAATTTGAATCAGTTGGTAAGATGGTTGGGATGTAAGGTCGATTCCCTACCCTCTTCTTACTTGGGTTTACCTTTGGGAGAAAAATACAAGTATAAAGGGGTTTGGAATAAGGTGGTAGAAAGAACGGAGAAGAAATTGGCATTTAGGAAGTCAAGGTATTTGTCGAAAGGGGGGAGACTAACTCGTAGAAAAAGCAATTAGCCAATCTTCCTACATACTATATCTCGTTATTGAAAATTCCAACATCATTTGCGAGAAGGTTAGGGAAAATCTAGAGGGATTTTTTGCGGAAAGGCAATGAGGTGAATCATAAATATCATCTAGTCAAATGGTCCCAAGTGTGTTCAAGCAAAACTGATGGGGGGTTTGGGTTGAGAAGCTTAACTAGGTTCAACTTAGCACTTCTTGCTAAATGGCCGTGGCGTTTTGGGGTGGAGGAGGAGAATTTGTGGAGTGCTTATTAGTGCAAAATATGGTTTGGAGGGTGGGTTTTTTTTTTTTTCTTTTGATAACTTGGGTGTCCGGGCCTTAGGCCTGGCCTTGGTCAACTAAGATTGTTAATTCTCCACATGGGAGAGGGTGTTGGAAAGGGATTAGTAATACTTGGGAATTTTTCACTAAGGGTGTTAAGTTCAAGGTGGGAGTAGGGGATAGAATTAAATTTTGGAAAGATGTTTGGTGTGGGGAAGTTCCTTTAATTCAAAGTTTCCTGGGGTTAGCAGTGGTAGCTACCAATATTAATGCTTGGGTGAAGGATTATCTTGTTAAAGAGGATACAAGGTGGAGTTGGGATCTCCGATTGAGGAGGAATGTTTTAGAGTGAAAAGAGGAGGCAGCCAGTTTACTTAAGGAGGTATATAAGACCAATACTAGAGAGGTGGTTCGATGAAGGTGTGTTCTCACCTTCCGACTCAAGCAAATTATCTGGCAAACTTTCCTCGAGTCCCTCGTTATCAAGTTGAGAAGGCAACCATGAGGCTTGGGCTAGGGTCTTGATCTTACTCTTTGGTTTAGTCATTCCGTTGTTTTGAATGAGCATGTAGAAGACTTAGTTCCCAGCAGAGTCACCAAAATGTAAAGGGTTCGTTTGTGAAGGTCACCAACGGTCAAATGGCCGATTCGGCAGAAGCCTAAGTTGATGATCAACCATACCATATCTTCAATGGAACAAAAGTGAGTAAGATCAAATAATTGTTAGCGCGGGGTCAGTTAAGACAAATGAAAGAGGATGGTGATTCAGATCTTGGAATTTCATGATCACCGTAAGAGTTACGTTTTTGTGACCTCAAGCATTGATTATCCGTCCCGTTTTCCCTAGAAATGCGCTGCTATTTATAGCAAGCACGATCGAAATAACATTAGTTGAGAATCCGTCAGGCCATTTTCAACGGCGTTTAAACGCCAACCCGGAAGTAATTAGTCATAATTACTTCCGTCTCTCAAGTGGATCAATCATAAATCATGATAAAGAATTACACCCCTTGCCATGGCCTAAGCACGACAACGGATATAATGCATAACAAAACTTAAGGCTGACGAGCCTCACGCTCCTCCTAGCCTTAAATCTCTGAGTCCCTCTGTGGCTTAGGGGCGGAGTCTCATACGCCTATGGCACCGTGTTTAGCGTTGCCTAGGGCTGTCTCTCCCTTTAAACAAAGGCGAAGGCTGTCTTCTTTCCTTTATGGAGCCGTTGAGAGCTGTCTTTCTCACTAGGCGAAGGTGAAGGTTGTCTTTTTCATGGCGCTATTGAGGGCCGTCTTTCTCTCTATGCGAAGGTGAAGGCTGTCTCTCCTTCATGGCACTATTGAGGGTTGTTTTTCCTTTTAAGCGAAGGTGAAGGCTGTCTCTCCTTCATGGCACTGTTGAGGGCTATCTCACCCTTTAAGCGAAGGTGAAGGTTGCTCTCCTTCAGGGCGCTGTTGAGGGTTGTCTTTCCCTCTAAGTGAAAGTGAAGGCTATCTCTCCTTCAGGCGTTGTCGAGGGCTGTCTTTCCCTTTAAGCGAAGGTGAAGGCTGTCTCTCCTTCATGGCGTTGTTGAGGGCTATCTTTCCCTCCAAGCGAAGATGAAGGTTATCTCTCCTTCAGGCACTGTCGAGGGATGTCTTTCCCCCTAAGCGAAGTGTGAAGGCCGTCTCTCCTTCAAGCGCATGTTCACCAAGGCTTACCTCCTTGGTGGATGCGGAGTTTGAGCAGATGAATTGATATCGTTTTGTACGAGTATGATAAGATCAGGAGATCTCATTCTTGCTCACCCCTACATGGGTAGCGTTGCCATTGCAGGCATCATGTATATCCCATGACTCGCCCGGCCTAGGGTGATATCGCCAACGTGCAATATCTTTTAATAGTAAGATGCCTTGTCAAGGTATCCCAACAACATGGCTAGCCTTTCAAGGCCTCACCAAGGGTACCTTCTCGCCTATGGCTAACCCTTTCAGGGTTAGCGCCATAGGCATGTTTGAGGGATATGGCCGATAGCCTTGCCACGTGTCACACTATCAGTGTGCCATCTGTTAATTCCATTCATTCTATCTACACACATGATATCGTGGATTGTAATGCTTTATTTAGAATTACATGCTATAGCAAAAGGTTGTATGTTGAAGAATCTGGTTTTTTCTCTGCACTCAATGGTTAATGGTGTTTGTATTTCACTTATAATTCTAAGAAAAGATATCAAAGGCATAATAGAAGCATAAATCTACTCCATGCAAGAAAAAACAAGATCTTGCAGACCAGCTTTAATTACAAACCATGAAACATGAAAAGTTATTACTGGGAAGAAATTAGGACATAGATAAGAGAATTAAATGCTTCAACTGCATTTATGAATGCTCTGGTATGGGTTACCAAGTTAAAGTACTTATCTGTCTGTACCTTAGATGTCCTTAGCTCATTTACAGCCATTCGAAGAGAATCATCCGATAGTATCAACCGAGATACAGCACCTGTGCTTAGCCTGGAATTTTCATAAAAGGAGCAATTGAGGTGGTGACTGTCATCTTGATTAACAAATACCTAACATGAACCAATCAAATTAATTTCCATAGACTTCTAATGACTTCAACTATAATGTGGTGTTCTTATTTAAAAGAAAAATAAGATATCTTTGTGCAAGGGATAGAGGCCCTTTGATCAAGCTCCAATTTTTTGTCTAAAATATTCACATAGAAACTTAATCAAAATGATTCCAATTAATTTTTAACCTGGTTTCTGGTTCAAAGAAAATATCCAATTTAAAGCAATCAAAGGGGGGAAAAAAACATTTCCTTCTCCTATCAACAAATTGAAGAAGAAAACCTTTTCAAGGTTAAAGCTGCCTCCTAGATCCCTATTTTTCTTCCCTCTTTCTGTGAATTGCTCCAGATTTTTGGACTTTTCACCAGAAAGTCGAACAAGACTTGTGTTGTCAACCCCAACTAGTTGGGATCAGGCATTACATTGTTATTATGAGTCTAAAGTTATAATACTAAAGTAAATATGAATTCTAACTAGTCATGAACATTTTAATAATGGAATTAGTAAAGCTAGATGGCGCGTCCATGTTAGTTATTTTGAGTAATATCCATATTAATAGTCATCTGTTGGCAATACTAATGATATTCTAAGAAATTTAATGGTATATTTGAATTAGGAAAGTATCCAAGTCTGAAAAGGAAGGGTATGTCTAAACCATTTACCCATCTCCGGATCAAAGTAGCTGTGAGTGGTATCCTTTGCAAGTTTTCTTTTAGTTAATAGAAGTTTATTTGATCCATTATAATCCTTTCTTTCTATCCGCTCCCTTTTTTTCTTTCTTTCTTTATGCAATTGCAATGGTGAAAGGTTCAACAGATCTCACGTTTTTTAGGATATGAAGAATCCAAAACCACCTCTCCCTCCCTCCCTCTCTCTCTCTCTCTCTCTCTCTCTCTCACACACACACACACACACACACATTAAGTGTTTAAGGTGTGAAGCAAGGCGTTTCACTTGCCCAAAATGTGTGGTGTAAGCCTCGAGGCTTGAGGTGTAAGCCTCACAAACACACCTTTTGTAGATAAATAAATAAGAAAATATAAATTATTTATATACATATACTAGTAATTAAATAACAATTGATATTCATGCCATGATAAGTAATTAAAATTAACAATTAAAATAAAATCAGTAGTATTTGTTTACTTAACAAGGTTGGATAGAGTTAATTTGTAGTTAAAACCTTGATTTTCCTTAAAAGAAATGAATAGTAAATCAATTTTATCAAAACTTAAGGAATTTATCAGCCTAACTACTGAGTCTTACACCTCATGTGAGGCATACACTTTTTTTACAACTCAAGATATAAGGCGCATGCCTCATGAGCAAGGTGATACTCCAGGTTGCGCCTCGAGGCGTTTTTGTAACACCTCACCTCGAGGCATGCCTCAAGACTTACACCTCAAATGCCTTTGAAAAAACTGACACACATACACACATACATGGTATGCACAGGTTAGCATGATGCAGGTGACGGTGAAAAAAATTTAAAAAGAAAAATGGAGAGAAAGAGAGAGAGAGAGAGAGAGAGAGAGAGAGAGAGAGAGAACCATGGACAAACACGAATGATTATGACAATTGATATTGAGAAAGCCGGGGTTTTATAGGTTTTGTTCATAGTCGCTAAAAATATCCTATAAACCTACTAAGTACATCCTCCGCGTACATATGCAGGTTGTCGAGGATGCAGTTTTGTAAAGTGATTTTGTACTTCTTTACTTCTTATTATACTCATACTATATCTTTTTTACCGATAAAAGAAAATGATTATGACAGTTGATACATGGGATCTCAACCATGTCCTTCGTGTTAGTTGAAAAATGCTCAAGTACCTTAAGTTTTCTTCTGTTAGAAAGCTATTCAATTTTCTATCCGAAGAGACTAAGATGGAAAAATTTGGATGTAAATTAAAATTTTGTGGCCAAAATTGCTAGTTGATGTGTTTGTTTTCTTTCTGGTAAAGTCAAATAATAGTTTAGTTAGTCTTAAGTTTTAGCTAGTTTTAGGGGTGGTTAGAAGCTTATGTATGTTTTAAAAGTTATAGGAAACTCCATCCCTCAGGTTGATGGCAGCCTAAGACATCATATTTCAATAATATTTTGCCTATCCTTGTAAGGGTGTTTCTCGAATTCCGATTTATATATATTGGATAATATTTATGTAGTAGTCCATAAATTCCCCAAACCTAAATACATCTTTAATAACAATAAGTAAACAACTATGATTCTCTTTAAAAAAATGATAAAATTATTTTAGGACTGGGCTTGAAATAAGTAAATAAATGAGGGCATCCGCGGTCTGGGCTTGAAGACCCAACTAAGAGTCATTAAGCACAATAATTTAACATGTCACAAATATGTAGTGGATTTGGGTTGACAACTTAAATGACCACACTTATGAAAGTCTTCAAAAAACAACAATGTAACTCGATGGGATTAGATCATTTTAACCATATGATTTTCATGTTCAATTTATTGTAATTTTCTAAAAACTTGCAATAAATATATATATATAAAAGAATATATCAAAACCAAATAGCTAAAATTGTTCGATTGAGCTACTTTTTGTACACTTGACTTCTTCACTGCTAGTCATCAAATGGTGGACCCCGCTCACTTACAAGAGCAATCCACATAAAGTCTGGAATCTGAAAACTTCTTGTGAGACAAGACCCAAGACCTTGTCAAAATAAAAATAATTTAAGAATTTGAACTAATAAACCCCATAATACTTGTCATTTATTGGACTATTTATTCTTATATGAATTATATACTAATATAAATAAAACACTTACATTTGATAATTATTAAGAATAAAAAAAAAGGATGAAAGAAAAACCATGAAAACATTTAGTTCTATATGAATATGAATGATAATGAGTAATGTTCAAGCATTTGTGGCTATTGATGTTATTTGAGTTTGTTAACTCTTACTATGTAACAACTAGATGTTTCAGACTGGGTATAAGTATAATTAACTCGCAGAATATCATATATGTCAGTCATCAAGTTTTTCACTCATTACAGATAATTATTTATGATCATTTTATCCGACGTTTCTGCTAAATGCCTCTTCTAGCTTTATTTTATAAGTAATTATTTTCACATTCTTCAAAAAATTCCAAAATTTTCTAAAAATAATGAAAAGTATTTATGCCAAATCTAAACTTCCTCATAAATTTCCCACTTATATTCCTATTCCCCGTGATGCATAACCTCTCATAGAACTGAAATTTTCAATCTTTGTCTTCAGCTTTTCTAGAACTCCATTACCTAGACATTTCTACAAATAACATAACCATGTTGCCACCAAAACTAGCGAACTTGCATTACAAAGATTATAAGCATATGACAGGTCTTAATTACAGAAGAAAAAATGAAAACAAAATAGGATAGAAAACTCCAGAGACGGATTACGTACCCCAACAACTTTGCTGCTTCTGAAACAGAGCCATCAACTGTAAATATCAGATCCAATAATGCCTGCATTCCCTGTGGGAGAAAAAAAAATAATCATGAATACTGTGGTCTTACATATTTGGTTGACATCTAAGTAATTCTTGAATTTTACGAAGGAACTCAGCATACAAAACATGGCAAGGACATACAGAAATGAATTTTGGATTATTTGGTCCAATTTGCGGACCACAATCTGATCCTCTGATTGTTGACTTTGCAGGAAGAATTTGAAGAAGCTCTGGAGGAGGTGCATATCCATCAAGGTCTACTGTGTTCCTGACTAGTTGGAAGAACAAGGTGCATATCAGTGGTGATGGAATTTTATATTTCAAAATAAAGAAACAACGACAGAAACTCGAAAGGAAACAAAAGAAGCACAGTTGACAAGCTCAAGCATCATACTAGCTTTGAGTGTTGTAACTTCATGGTTTCCCTTTTAGTGGCATAATAAAAGATGGGAAACAGCCCAAGTTGCACAAACACGTTAAAAACCAACTTTGAGATGATAATAATCATAACTTATTGAAAATCCTTTTCTATCATCCAAAAGTTAAAAATAAATCAAAACCCATTCATACATTATGTTCTTTCTGTGCGAAAAAACTTCTTTTCGTGAAATAACAGTTTCATAAAAGTTATCAATATTAGAAAATCATAATAGTTCCTGAAAACATTAGACCTTCTTTCATAATAGTAATCAAGAAAATAAGAAACCTATCGGGTGCAGAGGATACTAGTATAGATTGCTTTGAGGGCTCACACCAGGATTCACTTGAAATAAACAAGTTATTTGACTTACTTAAAGCAATTGAGCAAGAAGAAGGAAAATAATCCAAGTTGATGGTAACCTTTAAGAGCTAATAGAGTGCGTAAACGAGCTAAGGCTGACGCACGATTCTTATGTTGCGACCTGTCCTCAACAGCCTGTAAACAATTATTAAGCAATTTAACTAAAAGAAACAGCAGGGTGTGCCTTTGTATAAATCAGAGCAAATGAATGATACTCTCAAGTTAATTATCAAAACCACCCAGCCTCAAGAGTCATGCAGAATGTGAACACATGAAGAGTCTGTATCGAATGAGCTCCTAACTCTGTTGAATCCTGACTTCAGTGACTCAATTACAAGGGTATTTTATCACTATACCAATCTTTACTTACCCCACCCAGCTGATAGTCTGATACAACATTACAACAATACCAAGTAAACAGCACATCATAATTCTCTATTACTAAGGATTTGAGCCACAGAGATTTCTAACATTAAGTTATCATGCAAACAAATATGTATACAATCCAGTAACATGAAACTCCAGGCAGTGTTGTGGTTAATGAAACAACTAAACTGCAAGTAAATGTTTATTGGTTTGGAATAGATCATAGCTTTATACCACACTGACATTGCTACAAAATCAGAATACATCACAAACACCAGTCCAGGTCACAGTTGTATTATGAACTATGACACATTCTTCTGACCTCATACTGCAAATTTGAAAAATAAAATAATAATAAAATTGGATCTTCTTAAAACTAAAATCCCTTTGAAATTATGACAGGAAGACAGGAACTTTATATGGACAGGGGCATTTTGGTAAATATAATAAATAGAGACGGTTGTGTTAGTTAAGAGAGACAAGAGACAGAAGACGGACCTGGGCTATTATTCCAGTAGGAAGGTGCTTGAGCCGGACGGCACTCTCTCGCTTGTTTCGGTGCTGACCACCAGGACCTGACGCCTTAAATGTATCCATCTCGCACTGACGCATTAGCTGTTCGTCCGTCAACCCCAGAAAATCTCGGTCGCTGCCACCACTGCCTCTGCTCCCATTGGTAGACAAAGAGAAGCCCTTGATTTGTTGAATTTGAAGACGATGCCTTTGTGTCTCTAGTATTGGAGAACCAAACAACCTCAAAGAATTCACAGAAGAAGAAGAAGAACCCACACGGAGAGGGTTAAGAATAACCCATCTCAGGATGGATTGAGCCATGGACATGGCAGTCTCTGTGTTCCTACCCTAATGAACAAACTGTACATATGCACCGAATGAAAATCCCAATGGGATTTTTTTTTCTTACCTTCAAGATAAAAGACAATATGGATAACCTATTTTTAGTTATACGTTTTGAGAAAAGTTTAAAGTCAGTAATGCGTTTTAAACGGTAATAAAATTAGTTGAATTTTTTCAATCGGAGCACTCCTCAAAAATGTTATTTCGTCTTCTTTTTTTTTTTTTTCTTAATACAAACAAAATTGAAGAAAACAATATCTATTATACATCTCTTTATAAAACATTAAAATTGTCTTCATTCTTCTTCTTTTTTATCGAACGAACAGATTTTTTCCTCCCGCCCCTCTTCTTCATTCGTTTTATTTATCTTCTCTCTCGTCAGTTCATCATTTTGTTTATGATTACGGTATTGTCCTGTCTTCCCTTTGTTTTCCATGCTCCCTTTCCTTTGCTCCCTTTCCTTTGCACACTTTAGGTTAATCTCCACCTCCTTCTCTACTTTTTGTTTTTCATCATTTGTCTTTGGATCAGTCGAACGAATTCTCCTTATCTCCTCTTTTCTCCCTTCATTTTTTCTCTATTCTCCCTCATCAGTTCATGATTTGCGATTTCTTCATTGAAAGAAATGATTTTTTTTTCCTGATATGTTACGATTCCTTTGTTGGGGTTACGGTTTTGTCCTACTTGGGATTTGGCATATTTTTGGGTTTGGAGGTATTGTTCATGTTAGGATTTTTCTGCACCATCGGAGGTTCTCACATTGCTTGACCTCGTTACCCACTTCCGCCTTAATCTAGCCAAGGTATGAATTTTTTTAATATTGTTTTTCTTCATAATTGTAGTTAGTTTTGTTTTGTAATTGTAGGGTCTTGTTTCGTAATCGAAACATTTTATTCTCCTCTAAGCAAAGTATTTTTTAATCAGTAATCAATTAACCAATATATGACCTTAATTACTCCCTGACAGTGTTTCCACTGAAGTGGATGCTTGTGATCAATTAACCATTTTATCTTCCTACAAGCAATACACTTTTTTTTAATTAATCAGTAATCAATTGACCTCTATATGGCCTTGATATTAAATGTAGTGACCTAAACTCACTAAAAGAACTTCCCTTTTATTTATTTTATTTATTTGTGTTAATTAATTTTCGTATGTGTGTATAATTTTAGGTGTTTAATTAGACCCAAGGTGTAATTGATATCATTAATTAGACTTGGGGGTAATCCTGTAATTATTTCTATTTAGGGGTAACCATTGTAATTAGTAATTTTGTTTGAATTGGTTCAACGCACAGTCGTGCGTTGAACTGGTTTTGTGGAAGAGAGGGAACGTGGATGTGAGGCGGCTTGATCCTGGGTGTTTGAGGGAGAGAAGGTAGGAGGAGATAATCCCCACATCTCTCATCTATTGGGTTCATTCAATTCAAGAGAAGAGGGAAGAGTTAAGAGAGTTTGAGGAGGTAGAGAGGGTGCTGAGATTTTTGGATTTTTGGTTTGGTGTGTTGTAGTGAAGAGGACGTGAAGAAGAAGAAGAGGAGGAACAACTTGTAATCATCTTTCGTTGCTTAGTTTCATCTAGATCTAAGGTAAGTAGATTATCTAGTTATCTTTTATACCATGTATTTGGATTTTC
>JAUPMG010000014.1:26771721-26787263 GCA_031762675.1 Pachysandra terminalis
TTTTAAAGGTCTACTCACACGAGCTTTGGCTTACGGATATTATGTTGTTATTTTTCAGGTTATTAAAGGAAGTAGATCACTAAAGAGAGCTTGAGGAATGGGCATTCAAAGATAGAATTATATGAGAGAATTTAATATAGATTAGTTAGTTTAATTTCCAGAATTTTGTAATTAAGGACAGACATTGTAATAATTATTATATTTTATTAGAATTGTGTAATTAAATTCCGCTTATGTTCTTATATTGCTTTCTACTCCCATAGCAATATGGGGTGAGAGTCGCAATCCGACCCGATTATGGATCCGTGGATCTAAACTGGTTTGGGACGTGACATGATGTTAGTGTTACCTTCTACGTTGTTGAACTTTGTTCCAGGCGGAGGTAGTCTCTCCTTCTACATCGTCGAGCGTCGCTCTATACGGAGGTAGTATGACATTCTACATTGTCGAGCGTCGCTCCAAATAGAGGTAGTATGACCTTCTACGTCGTTGAACATCACTCTAGATGGAGGTAGTATGACTTTCTACGTCGTTGAGCGTTGGTAGTATGACTTTCTACGTCGTTGAGCGTCGCTCTAGACGGAGATAGTATGACCTTCTACGTCGTTGAACGTCACTCTTGATGGAGTTAGTATGACCTTCTACGTCGTTGAGCGTCACTCTAGACAGAGGTAGTATCGCCTACGACGTCTTTGAGCTTCACTCTAGACAGAGGTAGTATTGCCTACGAGATCTTTAAGCTTCTCTCTAGACGGAAGTAGTATCACCTACGACGTCTTCGAGCTTCGCTCTAGAGGGAGGTAGTATTGTCTACGACGTCTTTGAGCATCACTCTAGACAGAGGTAGTATAGCCTATGACATCTTCGAGCATCGCTCAAGACAGAGGTAGCATCGTCTACGACGTCTTCGAACTTCGTTCTAGATGAAGGTAGTATTGCCTACGACATCTTCGAGCATCGCTCTAGATAGAGTTAGTATTGCCTACGACATCATCGAGCATCGCTCTAGACGGAGGTAGTATTGGCATGCTACCATAGAGTATCAATGTCTTACATCTTCTAGGATCGTCACTCCCTTTAGGTGTAAATTCATATTAATGTGTCGACGTCTTACATCGTCCAAGGTTGTCTCTCCCCTTAGGCGTAAGTTCATATCGACGTGTTCACCGAGATGCATCTGTTTGATGAAAGTGAGGCGCACCTCTAAAGCTCTCCAGAACCCGAAGGGTTGTCCCATTGTAGGTGGGCACCCTCGAGTATGACTTGAGAGGTATCTCTGTATCGGCATCTTGCTGTAAAGGGGTCTGGCATCCCACTGTGGAGTACCTGTTGATATTAGCTTCATTGCATATTCATTGTAGTGTTGATCATCTTATGATTTATGTAATCAAAGGTCATCACGGTAGCGCTATCTTCTCCCTATATTTGGAACCGACCAGGATTCTTCCTTAGGAAGTTCCCGAGGGTTATACACCTAGGTATCAGTGAGAATCTTGCTACGTGTTGGTCATAGTCCTAACACATGGTAATCTATTATTGGGCTATTTTCCCTTACCATTTTTCATATTTGCAATGGTTAAATATGCTAAAATTGAAATCAATTTGGAAGTATTTCCTTATTTGGCTACTTTTCAGTGTTTTAGAGATACATTTCATTCTTAGTCGTTGTAGGTACTTCCAAGTCCATGTACGAAGGGGAAGGATTGCTATTTTTAATCTGTGTAGAAGATAAATTGATAAATACTTGTCTTTTTTAGTCTTCTATCCCTTTTAAATCTTTCTTTCATTTATATCTTAAATAGATTTATGCTTCACGTAAAAGCCATGAACTTTCAAAATATGCTCCTGAAAGCTAGTTACTTCAAAATCTTACGTCTTGAATGCTTGTTGGAGCAACTTGATCCTCGTCAAATGTGCAACATCTTGAAGGCTTGTTTGTTAGAGCAATTTGATCCTCGTCAAAAGTTCATTGAAGAGGCAAAAAATAATCTTTGCGGGCATTCGTTTGTATACACCCAATTGCAACGGCGTAGGCCAAAAATATATCTCCAAAAACTTTGAAAGTGTGTATGTAAAAAATAATATCGCCTCCAAAAATTTGATTCATTGATGACCATGAGAACTGGCTCCAAATATATGTCACAAGGGTCTGGCCTTCTATTTAAATAGTCTGACTATGGATAAGGGCTTGGCATACGAATCTGTCGAGTCTATTACTTTGATTTTATAATCTTGGTCCATCAAAAAAGTTGAAATATGTTTAATAATGTTCAGCTTCTTATGCAATCAATGCATACTATAGCACAACCGTCCCCCCCAGTCATATTCAACTCCACAGTTCTTTTTTCACCTACTTTTCCTTGGCAAGTTGGCCTTTCTTACCGTCGAACCACCACTACAACAAATAAAAAGATCTCAAAATAAGAGACATGAATAAATAGCAAAAATATGTCCTACCTTAACTATGAGGTAGAAAATATAGGAATGGAAAAAGATAAAACACAACTAATTATGCCTACCAATTCCTACAATGGCTGGTGAGAACAAGGATGTAAGATATAACTTTAAAAGATGTCCAATTTGCTGCAACACTCAAAATTCCAAAGACTATTGGACCAAAACAGTAACAAAGCAGCAAAACTGAAATCCCATTGGCACTGGATTGCCTGTTTCCACTTTCAACAGTCCCCACAGCATCCGAATCTACTCTTAAATTGATGTTTCTAGGCTGACCTAAACTTTAGGCTTTTGCCCTCTTGTTGCTGCAAGCTGGGCACTTGTACTGCTTGATGTGCTCAGCCCTAGCAGGTGTTATCCTCACACATTTGCCATGAAACCATCTCTCACACAAATCACAGCAGATCCAGAATTCGTCATTGGCATAGTTATCCCCACAAGCTCCACATAGTGTGGCCCCCTGCTCATCATCATCATCTTCCCCACTCTCATCCTCATCTTTAGATGGAGGCATCTTTGATCCCTTTGTCTGGGGTTCAGATTGCCTAGGTTGCTGGAAAACAGCATCCATGTAAGCAAAAGTGTATACAAGGCAATAAAATAGAAACCGGGACATGGAATATAATATTTTACCATCTTTCCACTTGATTTGGATTTGCTACTGCTGTTGGGAGTGCCACTTGACTTTTCTCTTGGTTGCTTCTCGACAGTTCCACTTAAAACTTCAAATATGGTTGGAAGATCATTTATCATCTGGAAGAGCCTTCTCCTGTAATCAAAAGAATAATATTGCTCATCAAAGGCTTTTTTCTTTCATCTTTTTCCTTTTTACTTTTTAAATCAGACCATCAGAGGTTTTTCAATTTCAGTGTATCCGGATTCCAGTGGCAACAAGACACATGCGTGCGCGCATACAGTGAGATAATGACAGACACAAGAATGAGATTCATTGCAACAATTCAAATGAGCTAGAATGAATCATTGGTGGAAAATTAAATAAGCACCCAATAGTGTTTAAGTAGGACATTCTATACTGGTAATAAGGCAAGCATTGTGACCCAGCATTCATTAAGAAATTATGCTAAACCATGAATCAATTTCTTATTTCATTGGCTGTGTGGAATGTAAGCTAGTTATGAATCGGGTATAGAACCCATGGGTGATGCTTGGTTACAATTTCGAATCCGTTATTATATGTTTGCTCTAGTCTTTGTTGTTTTTGACGTGGAAACGGTTTTTCTTTATCCATGGGCAATGAGTTTCGATGTATTGGGTGTATCTGTATTTATAGAAGCTTTCATTTTCGTGCTTATCCTAATTGTTGGTTCAGTTTATGCATGGCGAAAAGGAGCATTAGAATGGTCTTAGTTCCTGAATATTCAGACAATAACAATAAAAAAGAAGAAAAAAATGACATTGAGACAGTTATGAATTCCATTGAGTTTCCCTTTTATTTTCTTTTGTTGTTTGCTGTTTCCATCTTTTTAGGATTCCCTTCTTGGGAATTCGACCCCTGTACATTCTTCTTCACTTCCTCTTCTTAATACATTTCATTACCTATCAAAAAAACAATCCCTGAATACTCCTCTAACATTTGAGGAATCTGGATTTCCAAGGGAAGATCCTTCAAAATTCAGCCTGAGAAACCTTGCTTTGGGAGGCTTCCAGACTGACTCGTGTCTCATCAGCACTGATGATGAGAATGCAATCATGGCTTACTCTCAAATAATCTCTAAAACTGATATTCCTCTGAAGGCTGGTAATGTGGAAACCCAAAGCACCATCATATACATGATTTTGTCAATTTGTACACAATCATAACCCAATTCTCCTTGAATATTTTCATGTTCCTTTCACAGATCAGCCTTGGATATAGTCATAAGTATTTTTTTTAGTTTTTTTCTACATACTTTATATCATTAAAAAAAAGCTAATAATATAATTTTGGTAAGAAATGAAGGGGGTTTTGTTGTAAAAGACATTAAGACTTGTTTTTGCATAGTTGTTAAAGGTGTTTCATGAATATAACATGTTTTTCTTTGGGTGTTTTAAATTAGCCGAAAATAGGTATGTTATGGATTTTAAACTTTATATTATGAAAAATAAATTTTTTAATAAGTGTTTCTATAATTGGACCGATTAGAGCTATAATTGAACCGTATTTAATTAGAGTTCTAATTGAATCCTAATTGGATTAATTAGGGGTTCCATGAAAGGGCTTTTCTAATTAGACCAATTAAGGCTCCAATGGAACCCTAATTGGACCATAGAAATGTAATTGAACCCTAATTGGTCCAATTACATCTATAATGAAAGAGGTTTCTCTAACCCGAATTAAATCAATTAAGGGTTTAATGAATGGGCTTTTATAATTGGACCAATTAGTGCTATAATTGAACCCTAATTGGATCAATTAGGGGTTTAATGAAGGAGTTTTTCTAATTGGACCAATTAGTGCTATAACTGAACCCTAATTGGATCAATTAGGGGCTTAATGAAGGGGTTTTTCTAATTGGACCAATTAGCGCTCTAATTAAGCCCTAATTGGACCAATTAATTACAACCCTAATTGGTCTTATTAGAGATGTAATGAAGGGGTTCCTCTAATTAGAGGTTCTAATTGAACCATAATTGGATCAATTCGGGGTTCAATGAATGGTCTTTTCTAATTGGACCAATAAGGGCTCTAATTGAACCCTAGTTGGACCAATTAGGCTTGTAATTGAACCGTAAATGGATATCTTAGTAGCTCAATGGAAGGGCTTCTCTAATTGGACCAATTAGGGCTCTAATTTTATTAGACGAATTAGGGCTGTAATTGAACCCTAACTGATCCAATTAGTGTCTACAGCAATGATTTTAACTAATATTTATTTCAAAAAAATTATATTTATTCAATAATTTGATATATGTTACATTAACTTTGCAAAATGGCCCCATGACGAGAGCCTATTAGTAGATGGCTACACTATGCCCCCAGGTGAAGACAAAAAACATGTGAGATGCAAGTACTTTGGAAGGTGATGCATGGTGGTGTTTCAAGAATAAAAAAACACCTAATTGAGAAAAAAGGAGAAAGGCACATAGTGTAAAGGATCAATCGATCCCGGTCCAGATCTGCCGATCCAACTCGGGATCGGCCAGGGAAGAGCCGCGATCAGTGGCCAATCTCAAAAATAATTTAGAAAATGATGACTCGGCCGATTCCGTGATGGATCGGCCGATACGTCACGGAATCGGTGAGTCGGACTGGACGATCCAAACTGGATCGTCTGGCCCACGTCTTTAAAGAAGAAGAAAAAAAGGCTGCTTTAAATGTACAGACACGTGAATCGACACCCATTCCCCACTTCTCTTTTTTTGTCTCTGTTCGGTGGTGGAAGAAATATAGAAGGGAAGAAATGGAAACTTAAGGGTTTCAAAACATCTTTGAAAACCAGTGGCGGACCGGCGGCTTTTCTCTACCATTGGGACAGACCGTCTCCTCCTCCGCCACCCCTTTATTCATGGCTTTGGGTCATTGGGTGTTGACTTCTACAGCTACTCTGCTTTCTGGTAATATCCATCCTTCCTTTTTCCTCTGCAATCCTTTTCTGTATTTATTTCTAATTCCTCTGCAGGTTCAGTTCAATGGATTGTTTCATAGAGCGCTATCTAATCCCTTTTCTACCCTTTCCCCATGGCTTTGGTAGATGGATACTCAATTTTCAGAAAGTGTCCTCATTCAACAAAGACTACTACTAATGAGCAATGCAGCTGTTATTGATTCTCTCACTAGCTGCAATGAGAGAGAATGGAAGCCTTGAGGTTCTGTCACGAAGCCATCGACTTCTTCCTTCTCTTTCTGTTCATTTTTTTCTAATTTTTTAAACTGTTTTTTTTGGATCATTTCGGATCGTCCGATTCAGGGTTGGATAGGCGGTCCAACTCGGTTTTGGACCGGAAAGATCTCCGATCAGAAGCCGATCCTTTACACCATGGAAAGACATGTCGCATATGTCCAAAAGCAGTAAGAATGCCATCTAAGACCACTTGAAGGGTACGAAATGCTTGAGTGCAGCGCAAGACAAAAGTAAGCAAAGATATGATGCATCGTTTGACTGAGGCTATATATGAGAAAAATAGTTAGTGTGGGATCAGGATTAGGGGGCTGAGCTTAGAAACAAAGATGATAATGATGATGATTGGAATGATCCATATCTAAAGAAGGCGGTCAGACAGAATTGACACACATATCAAGTAAGAGGTTGATAGGTAATTTTCAGTTGATTACAGAGCTAGACCTAGACCATATATAGAGGTTGGAAAGGGATCATCTTCTAGGGTTCAAAAGCAGCATTGAGTTGTAGTTGTACACAAAGAGAAAGACAGGTAGAAGTATATGTTGAGGAGACAGAGAAGAACTCTCATAGTTTAGATCCATTTCTTTTCAGAACAGAACGTGCAAAATAGAAGAAAATCAAACATAAGCAAGGAGATACTCCATAAGGTGGGTAAGGCAGGCACAAAGTTTTTCCTCTTTGAAGGCACTCCAGTTAGTGTTGCAAGGTCCCCATACTTCCAAACCATGGTAGACACCATAGATGAAGTGGGATCTGTAGTTTAGGTACCAACTCCTTACCTGATGAGGAATAAATTCTTGAAATAGGTGGAGTTCCAACAGTATATTAGCCAATTGAAGAAGAAATGGCCAAAATATAGGGTGCAACATTATGTATGATGGTTAGTCTTCCAAGATCAGCAAGACAGATTAATTTTGTGGTGTGCTATAACAGAGATGATCTTTCTGAAGATAGTGGATGCAACAAGAAAGGGAAAAGAATTGGGGGGCATATCTGCTTGGGGTGCAAGTCCTTCAATTGACAAAGCACTAATGTATTAACACCAAAAGCCTTGATAAAATTTATACTTGTGTTAAAAAATTAATTAGATAATAGTAAAAACTAACTAATAACTAATAATGTAAATATATAATAAAATTAAAACAAAAGGAGATAACATTATTTAAACTATTCGGCCACCCGGGTCATCTTGACTAGGTGATGACCTAAGTACACTCTGCCTAGGCTAAGATCGCTTCACCGCTCAAAAAATCGCCCAGTCTCCTAGGCAACGACCTTTAACAACACTGGCTTGGAAGCTAACATCAGATCAAGTGATCCAGACATCGTTTGTAAGTTGGAACTAGAAAAACCATGAGATAGTTGGAGTGCGAGTTTTTCTATAGATGGAGAAATTGGATTAAGAGACGTGTAAGTAACACGAATTTCTCATTTGTCCTTAACAGGAGTGTACATGGCCATTTCCTTTCATCCCAGAGCCTTCATCAAGGGGATCCACTATACCCAATCCTTTCACTCTACTAAGTGATGGCCTCAGTACTTTTGTTCTCATTTGTCCTTAATAGGAGTGTACATGGCCATTTCCTTTCATCCCAGAGCCTTCATCAAGGGGATCCACTATACCCAATCCTTTTCACTCTACTAAGTGATGGTCTCAGTACTTTTGTTCTATTTGCTGTTAAGAGTGGTGTGGTGGGTGGTGGTCGGGGCAGTTAGAGTGTCAATCCCACATTTCCAATTTGCAAATAAACTATTTTTTTGAGGTATCTGAGAAACAGGCCTTTCAGAATAGATGTATCCTTGATAGGCTTGTCAACGAGACGAGCTATCTCGGCTCGGGCTCGACTTGAACTCTATAATTAGGCGCGCAAGCGAATCTGAGCCCCAAAAAAAGAAAATTATCTTAACGAGCTTGACCTGAGCTTGGTTAGGCTTGGCTTGGTTTGTATATGAGATTATACATCCATATTATTATGTCTTATATTATGTATTACTATTAAAAACACATGTTAATATGTTAATAATTTATATTATACATAATAATAATCATCAACTATAATAGTAATGCATTTGTATTAATCCAAGCTTATTGGCGAGCCGAACTTTTGCGAGCCAAAGCTGAACCCAATTTTTTTTAACAAGCCTGAGCCTTGCTTTAGATTTACTTTACAGCCCTATCCTTAGATGTTTTGAGATGGGTTCTAGGTTAGAAGTGACTCTCGAGAAGAGCACTTTAGGGAAGGATAGTTAGCAACTTTCGCAGGGATCTTAGATGCAAGACTGAGGAATGGTCCTTGACATACTTAGGGAAATCCTTGTTCACCTCAGTTCTGGTCTCATGCTCTTAAGAAGATGGAGTTTAGGCTGGCCTCCTGGAAGAGTAATTGCGTAATCCTTTAGAGGTGGTATCACCCTTATCCAAGCAACCTTGTCTAACATTCCAGTGTATTACCTGTCGATGTTCAAGTGCCCGGTGTCGGCCATTTAGAGATTCAAAAAGCTACAAAGAGATTTTGTTGGTGGATCATGGGCAGGGGAAAGAAGAATGGGGGCATCAAAATTTGCAACGCTGCGACTAGGAATCAGGGTTTGCTTGGCAAATAGCTCTGCCGCATCAATTTGTGAAGGATAGCTTAAAGTCAATATGGACCACAAGAATGAATGGGACATAAATCTATCTGTGCAGAGGTGTAGTCCTGCCCCTCGAAGGCGGTCAGTGATCTGGCTTCTTTGTTTTATTCCTTGAACAGATTCTGTGTAGGCTCAAGTTCACGAATATCCTTTTGGTTAGACCTATGGTGGGGAGAGCCTAACCTTGCTTCCCGCTTTCTACATTTGTTTTGCCTCGCCACCTTCAAGGATACCATGGTAGCTGAGGTCATTTCATGGTCAGCCTCTAGTCTTTTATGGAAGTCCCTTCAAACGTGGCCTCAAACCTGCAAATTTGGAAAAATTTGAGTCTCTCTTCTTCTACAGGATTTTTTGGATCGACTCTTTGGTATTAGATAGTTGTATCTGGACCCGCAACCCAAGGGGTAAGTTTTTAACCCCTTTCCTTTTTTTCAGTTCCTTCGCAGAGATAGCAGTATCCCCCTTCCAAATTTGTGCTCCTCCCAAATCTAGAAAGCTACTGTCCCCCAAAAAAGTTAAGAGAGCTTGCATGGACCACTAATCTTTATGGAATCAACACCTCTAATATCCTCCAATGGAAAAGAAAGTACCTCGCCCTTACCCCTAAAATTGTGTTGTAAGTGTATTCAGAATAGGGAATCAATCGACCATCTCTTTGTTCATTGTTCCTTTGCCAGGGAGGTATGGTTATTCTTCGTCAAATTCATGGGAGTGTCATGGGTGGGTTTAGGGACTTTAAGACCATTATTGGAGCAGTGCAGATTCCCTTTCTTGGAGAAGAGGGGTAGGATGCTATACAAAGCAGTTTTCTTTATATCGATTTGGTATATCTGGATGGAGTGGAACTACAGGATTTTCCAAGATTCGAGCCTCTCCTCAATCAGTTATTGACATATTATGATAGCAGCAACATCTTGGAATGCACAAATACCAAACTCACAGAGATTCAGGGGTAGGATGCTATACAAAGCAGTTTTCTTTATATCGATTTGGTATATCTGGATGGATTGGAACTACAGGATTTTCCAAGATTCGAGCCTCTCCTCAATCAGTTATTGACCTATTATGATAGCAGTAACATCTTGGAATGCACAAATACAGAGTACAGAGATTCATCAGTCTCAGAGGTGATCATGGAGTGGGGGAAGATTAAATTCTTACAGACTGGGCATTGCAGTCATAAAGTGAGCTAGCAAACTCCTGAGAGGCTCTTTTAAGCTCAAATTTGATGGTTGCACTTTGGGTAACCCAGGTCCCTTGGGGATTGGAGGCGTTCTCAGAGATTCTTCAGGATTTATTCTACATGGTTTTTCTGGCCCCATAAGAGAAGACTACCATACGAGCCGAGATTCTTGCCTCAGTGTCTGGATTGCGAGAGGCTAGTGTTCAGTTCAGGAACTTGGTAGTTTAGGAAGATTCTGCGTTGTTGTAGTGGATTGAAGCCCGACAGAGCCATTCGTGATACCTTCACATATTGCTCATCTGGTAATTTCATTGGCTGATGGGCTGAACCTCTTGCTAAATCATGTGCCTAGATCCACTAATGACATTGCTGATAGATTAGCCAAGAGAGGCATTATGAGAGTTTCTTTGTTCTGTGGTATACCCTCTAAGGAGATAATAGATGAGTAGCATAAGTTCTTTGAGTTGTATGTAACTGTTTGTTGTACCTGTTCTTTATTTTGTTCTTTTGTAGTTTGGGCTATGCATCTCTTTAGCCCTCGCTTATACATTCTTCTCTTCCATACATCTCTGGGTTATTCATCAAATAAAAAAAAGGAAACCTCTCTAATAGCTCAACACATCAACAAGATAATGACTTTAATGACAAGAAGAATAAACAAGTAGAACTCATGCTCTCAATCTAAACCAAAGTACCTTGAGAGCCTGAGTGGCATCATTAATTTAAATGTCAAAGAACAAAGAAGCAAGGCTGACCATATGACCATGCTGCCTTCTAAACCCCCCTCCCTCCTCTCCCAATGCATGGATGTGCGTGTTGTTTGTATAATACAGAATAATACAGAAACATAGGTTCCATTAAGTGGACCTTTAAAAAAGTAATGACTACTAATCAAAACGCCCTTCTCCTGAGGGATAAGGATTTGTCAACATGAGGTAGCATCAATTTCAGATCGAATATAAGACAATTTCTGAGCTTGAATAAACATATCTGCCTTTAGAAATTTGAAATTTGCGGATAGGAGCTACATCTGAAGGCAGAAAACAAGAACTGAGCACGAGAAAGGAATCCCACCTGTGGATTTGGTTACTAAGGTCTGAACTGAGTATGCTTCTAAAGAGTTAACCAACATGCCAATCACTCTTAGGCCTGTGGTATTGCAAACTATGGGAGCTCATCACAATGCAGTCTTTGAAATTGAAAATTTTTGAATAACACTATACCATACAATATAAGCAATGCCAAAAAAAAAATAGTAACAGTAGTTATAGGATAATGATATGTTTGGTCACTGCCTCATACTGTGTTAAGCCACATAGAAATTCAAATTTGTCCAATCTTTGCAAGCACAACAAGCTTCTTCTAAAAACTCCATAATAATAGGCATCCAAAAACCCAATAAATCAAAAGGATAGAACATATGCATATTAATTGCACAAAAAAATTATGAAAGCACAACAAACTTCTTCTTGTAGAAACAACCATCCAAAAACTCATGAAATCAAGGATAGAGCTGATATATATTAATTGCACAAAAAAATTACCAACAAATAACAGGAAGCAGCAAGTGATTTAAGTTGGAAAAAGAGATTTTTCGATAGGTTCACCAAATGATACAGTATACCAGCACCCCACAAAATTATTAGAATACTTTTTTTATAAGAAATTATTAGAATACTTGTATAGTATCCGAGTGTATGATTTTGCAGTTTATCAGGTACTTAATATTTTCTAGCATTGTAGAATGGAATCAACCACCCATTAATATCTACAGACAGCACAACAAATTTAATACTCAAGGAAAGCAACATCCAAAGAACTACAAACAAATAAGAGTTAAACAATTATTACCTATCACTCTTGTCAAAGCCAAAGCGTGCAACAAAATAGAATGCAACAGCAAGTAACCATGCATCGCTATGAACTGCAACTAGTGATAACCAGTCCCTCTCTTGCATCCCGTCCCTAGCAAAATTTATTCCCAGTGCAGGCTCAGGGAGCTCGGGTGGTACCTCCTCAGCTGGCAGGTTCACTTCCCAGGTCTCAGATGGAAGCCCATACAGACATAAGTTCTCTTTCTCTGTAATAACACAATTGATGTCTCAGTTACAGTATGCAACACTATTTTCACCAACTGATTAGAATTTATCAACTTTTTAAAACCAAAATATCACTATTATTTCTACTAATGCAAACCGAATATGTGATATGGGTGGGTTGATAGGTGAAATACACCAGACTTCGAACTCTAATGAGATATGGAATTCACACGTGTTAGATGATTTGACAAACCCCACTTATGTAGATGTAAGGCAGCCCTAGATCTAACGTCTTCCTTGAATAGAACTAACACTTTTTTTTACTGATAAAGAAAATGTTAAAAAAAAAAAGATGGCAGAGACTATTAGGTGACGATCCAAAATAAACATATTATTGGGGCCTAAATTGGTAGAATGATTGTCCATGTGGCCAATCCAGAGGACCCCTTTCCAGGTGGACGGTTTGAATTGACCACGTCATCCCTACAAGTGGTAGAAAACCCAATGTCTCACGAGCTAACTAAACTTGGTGAGACAGACCTCCTTTCACCTAATATAATAATGGCTAAATCTATAATCTGAGGTTTAAGAACATATACAAGGATGGATGAATTTAAAGCATTGAATTAACACACATCCGGAATTAGATTCATTCAAAGATCCAGACCATCAGATGCCCTTGGAATGAGATCCAATGGTCGACAGCCGCTTGAAACCATTATAAGAGGTCCTAAGCCCCAGAACCTACAAACTCCCTATAATAATCATTATCAATACATTTCCACTAAAAGAGGGCATTTTCTCTGCAGCATATACGCAATGGAAGAATCAGAATGATAAATCCAAATAAATTATTTATGTCCGACGCCCATTGGCATTGTGCATGTCCAAGTATACGCACCATCAAATTCAGCCAATGTAAAATATCTCACATTTAATAACAACAATAAAAGCAATAATTACTGTGATAGTCTTATGTAGAGAAAAACCAAAATAAAAATAAAATAAAATCATTTATTTATACATTCCAAAAGAATGTTGGTGCTAATGCTTAGGAAGGTGTCGGATAGAATTAGAGAAAGCAAATAACCAATAATTGAGGATAGAAATGAACATTCAGATATCTACTGATTCCAGGAGAAACGAGATTGCTACTCCAACGAGCCCATACTTACATGGGGCTACCATTTCAAAACTCATGCCCATCCGCTAGGTTGTAAACACCTTGCATGTGGCATACCCAACAATTTAGACCGATCAGCATACCACAACCTCCCAACCTTTCAAACGAAAAATGCTGCTGAAAGGTATCAGATGAACGGTTGGAATTGAAAAATCGAAAATCACAGCAGATTAAATGTACCCCATGGAGGTTAGGGAACATCATCTATTACACATTGTCAGAATAGTGATAATCAAAACATATAATACCACATAATGGTGATTGTCAATTCCGATAACTCCAAATGCATTCAATTACTCTAATCAGAAAAGACCCCTATTGCAGAACAAAAGAAAGAAACAACCAGGCATTCAACATAAACCATTAAAAGAAAATATATATAACGAGAGAGAGAGAGAGAGAGAGAGAGAGAGAGAGATGAAATAAAAAATTTCAAATAAAAGAAATGCAAGAGAACAAAGTCTAAAAATGCTGGAAAAAAAAAAAAGAGGGAAGGAAGAAGAAAGAGAGAAGAACAGTATATATATCAATTGGGATTGAATAGGTTTAGCTATCACACAAACCTAAATATACAGAGAATCCAATTGACAAAAATATGAATAAGTACAAAGGTAATTATGAGGGGAAAATAACTTAACAATGTCAAGATTGGAAAGAAACTCACCAGGATCACATTCATGATAGAACTTCTCGACATCTGAAACAACGAAACCAATATGTAAGCATAAAATCATCCAAAAATATAAAGGAACGCTTCAGAACCACTAAAATCATAAAACAAAAAAAAAAAAAAATCGAACCCCACGGGAGTAAGGGAAAAAAAGATAACCAGTAGTGAGAGCTTTAATCATCCCAGCGCGCCTGCCTCTGAAGTCTCTGAAAACTTCTTCAACCGTTCGACCATTAGGCACTCCCTCCATTCCCAGTCCCAGCAAAGCAAACGAGATTTGGATAAAACTATATCAAAAGCGAAAACCTAAATGAGAGAGAAGATACGAATCTCAGAGCAGTAATGACGGTTTCACAGAAGAAAAATAGAGATAAGAACGAACAAAGGGGGAAAAAAAAGGAAAGACTGATTAGGGTTTATGGTTACGACCTAAAACCAGAAGTAGGAAGAGAAAGAACACGTTGGACTGTAGAGTCGTCCAGTGTTTCTTCTGTCATCTTTAAAACGAGTTTTCGCAGAGTTTCTGTTGCAAATTAGAAGACCAGATGAGACAGACGAGACGGCCCCAAACAAGAAAACTTCTGTAGAGGGAGGAGAGAGAGGGACTTGGCTTGGATTTCTATTTCATTCGCTGATTCTCTCTCTTTTTTTTTTAGACTCCCCATCGATATCTTATTAAGCTACAGTGGGCCGGCACCATGTCATTCTCTCATGGGACTTCGCGGTTATCGAGAGAATTTTGAAGCATCTACGGCTGGGATTAAGGAGTGATATAGGGCTGGGATTCAAGAGTGATATAGGGAAGGCAACGGGGGCCTCCTAACACCAAACCCGCTACTAATCCTATCAGGACGGGGCGGATTTGACCCGGTTAAAAGTTTTTTTTAAAATAAATATTTGCTAAGTTAAATATTTAATATTTTAAATATATTTATTTATTATATATTTAGATTTATACATAAATTATATATTTAAAACATAAAATATATACTTAAAACATAAAATACATATTTAAAATATAGGTAAATGGGATCGGGGCGAGATCGGGACAAGATCGAGACAAGTTCGGAGCGGATTGAGCCAAACCCTAACTAGACTCACGGGTTACAAAACCCTAACGATTAGGGGCGGGGCAGGCTACCCGTTTAATCCAACCCATTGCCATCCCTAAGTGGTAGGGAAATGCTACCCATTCTCGTTGCTCTTTTTAGACGTAATAGTTATGCTCGCAGATGCTATGCGCGTGGGTGGCCTCTATACCAATAGTTTTTGTATTCTAGAAGCACATTAACGCATTAAAAAAAACTGAAATGATATTATTTAGGGTAAGTTACACTTTCACCTCCTGAGGTTTGTACCACTTGCACTTAGAGCCCCTGAGGTTTTTGAAACTACATCTACCCCCTTTTTATATGAAACCTCAGCGGGTTCATAGACTGATTTATCCCTACTAAAATATAAAATTACTCCTCTCAAATCCACCACTTCCACCACTACCAATCCCCCACCCCAAATTAGTTCATGACAACCCATGAGG
>JAUPMG010000014.1:26806041-26827085 GCA_031762675.1 Pachysandra terminalis
CAAGTAACCAAACTGGATCCTAAATCATTAAAATGTATCTTCCTTGGTTATTCTCGTACACAAAAGGGTTATAGGTGTTATTCTCCTGAGTTGGGAAGGTATCTAGTGTCATTTGATGTCGCGTTTCGCAAGTCTCTTCCTTTTCCCTCTTCTTCGTCGTCGTCCAGTGGGTTGGAGCTGTCTAGTCTTAATGAGTTCCTCGTGTATGATCTCATCCGAACTCCTCCTAGTATGCCTGTCACACATGTTAGCCCTTCGGTTCAGACCTATGTTTGTGGCTCTCACAGGATTTTTGGTTCCTCTCCCGTAGCTGCTCCTGAGCCACCCTCTACTATATTGGACTCCTCGTTGCCTGATCCAACGGCTTATCTTGATGTACCTATTGCTCTTTGGAAGGGTCGTCGTGACAGTGCCAGGCATCCTATTTCAGCCACAGTTTCATATGCAGGTTTGTCTCCGACTCTACAGGCATTTGTCTCTACCTTGGATGCCGTCGTGGCACCTCGGTCTTTATCTGAGGCCTTATCTTCTCCCGGGTGGCGAGCGGCCATGTTAGATGAGATGACGGCTCTTAAGACAAACCAGACATGGGATTTAGTGGCATTGCCTCCGGGCAAGAAATCTATTGGATGTAAGTGGGTATATGTGGTCAACATGAACCCCGATGGATCTGTTGCTCGTCTCAAAGCTCGCTTGTTGCAAAGGGGTACGCTCAGACGTATGGGGTTGATTACACGGACACTGTTTCCCCAATGGAAAAATTGGCCTCAGTCTGACTCATTATATCTCTTGCCGCATCATATAGTTGACCCTTACATCAGCTGGATGTAAAGAATGCATTTCTTAATGGCGATTTACTAGAGGAAGTTTATTTGGAGCAACCACCTGGTTTTGTTGCTCAGGGGGAGTCTAATCTGGTGTGCAAGCTGAAAAAATCCCTATATGGTTTAAAGCAATCACATCAGACGTGATTTGAAAGATTCAAGGAAGTTGTGTTGAAATTTGGACTTTAAAGAACATCCGAGGATCATTCGGTGTTCTATCATCAATCAGAGGAAGGATGCATATTGTTGGTGGTGTACGTAGATGATATTGTTATCACAGGTAGTGATACTACAAGAATATCATCCTTGAAGGTATTTCTACAAAGTCAATTTCAAACCAAGGATTTGGGTCCATTGAGATACTTCTTGGATGTGGAAGTTGCCAGAAGTCATCGGGGGATTTCTTTGTCACAGAGAAAGTATGAGTTGGCTTTGTTGCGTGACACAGGGATGATCGATGCCAAACCATCAGATGTTCCAATGGCTCCAGGAGTGAGATTGTCTCCAGATGATGGGATGTTATTTGCTAATCCTGAGAGGTACAGCCGTCTGGTTGGAATGCTGAACTATCTTGTTGTTACTCGTCCAGATATCGCATTCTCTGTGAGTGTGACTAGTCAGATCATGACAGCTCCACGGGTTTCTCATTGGGATGCACTCCTGAATATCCTCTGGTATATTAAGGGCACTCCAAGTCAAGGGTTGTTATATAGCAACCGAGGTCACATGGACATTGAAGGGTTCTCATATGTAGATTGGGCAGGATCTCCTAATGATCGGAAGTCTACCATTGGATACTGTATCTTTGTAGGGGGAACCTTGTATCCTGGAAAAGCAAGAAACAACCAGTGATAGCTCGATCTAGTGCAGAATATGAGTATCGAGCTATGGCTCATGCTACGAGCGAGATCCCCTATTTTCCTCCTTAGTGAACTTGGATACCCTCCTTCAAGTTCGTCCAAGTTGTGGTGTGACAACCAAGCAGCTAATCAAATTGTATCTAATCCTGTGTTTCACGAAAGGACGAAGAATATTGAGGTTAATTGTGACTTTGTGCGAGAGAAGCTACAAGGCGGAGAGATAGCATTACAACACGTGAGAACCATGGAGCAACTGGCGAACGTGCTGACTAAATCATTGACTGGGAATAGAATTGGGTATATCTGTAACAAGCTGGGTATGAATAATAGATATGCTCCAGCTTGAAATGGAGTGTTAGAACAGGCGAGTGAGCCTTACGGCCCCTAAGCCCTTTTCCCTTTATGTTATTTATTCTCTTATGTAACGTTTACCCTAATACCAGCTAATATATAAGTGCTCTCTCTAATTGAGATGAATACATTTTGGTGCTACAACAGTAGGAAATGGATTTTCTAGATTAAGACTTGCATATCTTATGCATCCTTTTTTGTTATGGTCCATGGGGAAGCTTCTGGCTTCTTCACATCTACTAAAGGTCTAAGACAAGGTGATCCCCTCTCGCCTTTCCTCTTCATTTTGGTTACTGAGGCTCTAGGTAGACTTCTTCAGAGAGGTTTTCATGCCGGATTCTTGGAGGGCCTTTCTCCTGGGACGGGCTACCCCACCATATCTCATCTTCAATTTGCCAATGACCCCTTGATCTTCTGTGATCATTCCCGGTCCCAGCTTCGTTATTTGAGATGCATTTTAATTTGCTTTGAGTCAGTTTCTGGTTTGAGAATCAATCTTGCCAAGAGTAAGATATTTGGTGTTAGGGAGGTGGAGCCTATTGGGGAGATCAGTGGTGAATTGTGTTGTGATGTGGGTTGTCTTTCCACTACCTACCTTGGTATTCCTATCGAGGCAAGATTCAAGTCCAAGGCGGTTTGGGAGCCTGTTCTGGAGCGGTTGGGAAGAAAGCTTTCTTCTTGGAAAGGCAAATACCTTTCTAAAGGGGGCAAAGTTACCCTTCTCAGATAGGCCCTATCTAATATGCTTACTTATTTATTGTCGATTCTCAAAATTCCTTCCTCGGTAGCTGATAGGATCGAGCGTTTGGAAAGGGAGTTCCTTTGGAGAGATGCGGATGGGAATTTCAAGTACCATTTGGTTGATTGGGACTCGGTTTGCACGTCTAGGAAGGAAGGTGGGCTTGGTATACGTCGAGTTAAGGACTTCAACACGACTTTAATGGGAAAGTGGTTGTGGAGGTTTGGAGAGGAAAGGGATAGCTTGTGGAGGAAAGTAGTGGTGGGAAAGTACGGTGCTGTTTCAGGGGACTAGGCTACTCCTACATGTACTAGGTCCTATGGTGTAGGGGTGTGGAAGACTATTCATGGTGTAGCTAGAAGGTTTGGGGGAGGAATTTCCTTCCAAATTGAGGATGGTAGAAGGGTTAAATTTTGGGAGGATGCTTGGTGTTCGGAGAAACTGATGATGGAGATTTTTCCTGCTATTTATGCCTTGTCGAAAAAAAAAAAAAAGAGGCCGAGGTGTTTGACTTGATTAGGAGAGATGGGGATTCGACTAGTTGCGACTTGGCACGTAGAAGGAATCTCTTTGACTGGGAGGTAAATCAGATGGGAGAACTGTTGTTATCATTGCAATCAGCATATTTGAGCGAAGGTGGTGATGGGAGGAGGTGGAGATGGGAGAAATCGGGGGTCTTCTCGGTTAGATCCTTTTATAAGCAATCGGAGGAGGAGGAGGAGGAAAGTTCTTATCAGTGGGATACTATTTGGAAGTGAATTTACCTTCTAAGGTGGCTTTCTTTCTTTGGTTAGGGGTTCTCAACAGACAACAAGACTCTCACTAATTATCACTTGATGCAAGAGGTAGGATTATGGCCAACAGATGTTGCATGTGCAAAGAGGAGGAAGAGTCAGTTAATCAACTATTTATTCATTGCAAGGTTGCGAATAAGTGTTGGGGTATTCTTCTTGCGAAGTTTGGGGTTGGTTGGGCTCATCCGGTTAGTGTGGGAGATCTTATCATTGCATGGGGTAGGAAGAAGAAGAAGACTAGGAGTAATGTGTTGTGAAATATGACTCCGGGTGCTATCTTGTGGACCATTTGGAAAGAACGTAACAACAGAATTTTGGAAGGAAAGGAAGCCCCCGTTAAAGTTAATGGGGACGGTGTTTTCTGCTCTTCTCTTTTGGGCATCATGCTATGTGGACTTGGAGGGTGTTTCTCTTCGGGACTTCACCCATGGGAATAACTTTTTCTGCTCTATGCATTGGCCTTTTTCTTTTATTTGATTTCCTTTGCATGTTTCTTTTGGTGAGTGTTAGTACTCTTCTGGTGTATTGTTGCACTTCCATTCTCTTTGTACTTCCTTTTATTTTTCATAATATTATCTCCTTATCAATCCAAAAAAAAAAAAATTAAGACATCTATAGGGATTTGTTTGATATTTCTGGAAGTTATTCAGAAATTAAATAGAGGTTAAATCGAAAAGGTTTTAAGTTGTTTTCTGATAGGGTGGGATGCATAGAATGGATACTATGCATCTACACCCTATCTTATCTTAACTCTTCAGTCTTTTACTCAATGGCTTGGATCATATCTTAACATAAGACAAAAGATCCAAGGGTTGAGATCTAATCTAAAGGGGGTTAATCAACTAACCCTAATTCTCTTTCTTGTTATTTTCGAAAGTGGGAGAAGAGGCAGCGGTACGAAAGAGAGAAGAGGAGTCACCATCATTGCAGAATTTTGAAGCTTCTGGAGAAGAGAAGAGGAATACCCAGCCCTCCAGTCTTGAAGAAGAAGTGTCCAGCAGATCATTCTCTACAAAATACTGCAAGTTCATCTTGTAAATCTATTTCTGATTGTTCTAGGGTGTGAATACCCCTTGTGTAAGCATTGGATAGGGGGTTTGTGAGATTTGAGTACATGTTGATTGTGTGAGATGGTTAAATTTATCTATTGCAATATTGATTGCATGAGGGAAATAGGGTTATTCGTATGATTGATGTATTAGGAGGGATTTTCTTAGGTTTTAATGATGTATAAGCACTAGGTTTTGTGGTATTTTGAATATGGACATGATGGTATTAATTTTCTGGTTGACTTGGTGTTCATTGTATATGTTAAATTATCATATCTGAATTTCATTTGGGTTACATTGCATGAGGGAAATAGGGTTATTCATATGATTGATGTATTAGGAAGGATTTGCTTAGGTTTTAATGATGTATAAGCACTAGGTTTTGTGGTATTTTGAATACGGACATGATGGTATTAGTTTTCTGGTTGACTTGGTGTTCATTGTATATGTTAAATTATCATATCTGAATTTCATTTGGGTTACATGTGGGTAACTAGGGTTTACATTTGATTCATGAATTTAAGAGCCTAATTAGTTATTTTTAATGAGATATGAAGGTTAGGATTGTTGCAAGATTAAATATGATGATGAATGATATATTAGAATGTGTATATGTGTGATTGAAATGGGAGAAATCCCTATTTGTGCAAGTTCGGGCACCCTCGGCGCGCCTTGCAGTCTGCCGAGCTGGTTGCCGAAATATCTGGGTTGAGTTCGGTGGACCCCTCAGTCTACCGAAATCCCCACCAAAGCTCACAGACATTTTAGGGCCCAAGCCACCGAAATAGTCGTCAGTGTGCCGAAGGAGTCCGTTGAAAAGTGTTCTGAGTTCAGGTGGAGCTACTGAACCACTTCGGTCTACCGAAGTGGGTATGCCGAAACGTTCGGTGGACCTGTCAGTCAGCCGAAAATGTGAAAAGTCTGCATAATGTTCTGAGTTTTTGTGTATTGTTATATCATATACCTAATAATCTAAATGTGGAATATCATCCAAAAATACTGATGTCTGATGTGTTTTTTTTTTTTTGGAAATGATGTCTGATGTGTTTTGGAACAATGAATGTGTTGAACTTACACCTCAAATTTTGATATGGGTGTAGGATGAGCTCTAGACCTGTTTATTGTTGATTTATATCATAATTAATGTTTTTGGCAAGTGTACTTGTAGCAAATGAATGTTTGACTTGTGCATTAAAGAATAGCAAGCTTTGGTTCTTACGAATGTAAGAACTGGGTTGTGTACTCCTATGATGAGAGGAGGGTAAGGGTGATGGTGTTCACCTTTGGAATTATGTGTTGATACAATTCATGGTCATGGGTATTCACATAATTGCATTATGATCATGATCATGTTTTTCATATGTTAGTACACCTAAATTGACTACTGACGTGAATGTTAGAATAATCCCATTTCATTTAGACTGAAGTGACTAGGCATACATTAATAATGGTGCATGCATTTGACAAGGGCTTCAAAGAAATACCCTAACCCAGACTGGACCATTGAGTTTCCCAGAGGGGAACTAATGGATAATATGTGTGGAAGTGTGACTTATGTGAGGTTCACAGAGCGATGTATTGTGAAAGCCTATCATGGCTGTGTATTGTGAAAGCCTCATATGGCAATGTATTATGGAAGCCTAGAATGGTTGTGTATGTGAAAGTCTATGAAAGACTGAAGGTGAGGGTCTATCTAACCCAACAGGCCCATAGTAATGAGAGCGAAAGTTTGTGCTTTGGTATGTTCATGAAGTTCATCTCAAGGAGATGCCTTGGATGTGTTCTACTGACAAAATAGATAATGGGTCCGTGTTTCCCGTGGGTTGAAAGCCCCTGAAACTGAGTTGTACACATAGATTACCTTCAGCTCATTTGCCCTGTGATGGTCCATGTGGTTCCCGAAGACACTCTAGGGGTTAATTGGTGGGTCAGGCATGGCATACACAGTACGAGACCAACAGCATACATTTGCATTAATGTTGATGCATGTGCCACTAGGACTGTAAACGAGCCGAGCTTTGCCCAGCTCAGCTCAGGCTCGTTAAAAAAATTTAGGCTCCCTCAGGCTCGTAAAAGCTCGGCTCGGAAAAAGTACAGATTATAAAAAGTTCGACTCATAAAAAAGCTGATATTAGTACAAATGCATTAATATTATAATTGATAATTATTATTATATATAATTGTTAACATGTGTGTTTAATATTAATACATACTATAAGATATAGGAATATGAACGTATAATCTCATATACAAACTGAGTCGAGCTTTAACCGAGCTGAGCCTACCTAAGCTCAGCTCAAGCTCGTTAAGGTAATGAGCTTTTTTCTAGGCTCGTGAGCCTAATTATAGAGCTCAAGCTCGACTCATATGAGCTGAGCCCGAACCTAAGCCGAACTAGCTCGGCTCGTTAACAGTCCTATGTGCCACTGATTGCTTGTGCATGATGGCTTATGTTTTTATGCAAATCATTGCTTCTTAAAGGAACTGGCCAATTTTCGTAACATAGCATTCATTCCATTCATGTTTACTTTTAACGTTGGTTACCAATGGAAAGTGGATTTATTCCCTATTCCATTCTTAAATGGTTTTATACGTGTGTTCTTGTAGCTCATGTTTTTAAAGCAAATCATTTCAGGTGGACCACAGAGATGGTGACCTTGGCAATTCTATGACTTGGATTGGCATATGAAAAGGACTTATATAGAAGATTTTTATTGGTTAATTTTGATTAGGCATTTATTGAATCTAGTATTGAACCTTGGTAGTTTAATTGATTTGGCCACTTCATGGAAAGTTTGACCTATATTGTCATTTCATTGAATTATGTTTCTCTGAACATGAATGTTTAAGGAGATTTGAATGTAAACAATGAGATTAAATTGGTTTTATGTCATTTTATTTCCGTTGTGGAATAGTTTATTTCGATCATATTCGTGTATGGGTTTCCATTCCTTAGGAGAGGGGTGAGAATCATATTTGTGCCTTTAGGGTTTCTTGATTAAGAGTACCCTGGGATTGGAATGTGACAAAGTGGTATCAGAGCCTAAGTTCTAATAAATCCTAGGAAAATGTTTAGAAAGCTTATGTAGGACATAAGGATAAGAGACGTTAAGGAGGAGTAATTGAAATACCAAGTCAGAATATAAGATTAAAGAGATTAGGAAATTTCTCTTTAACCTACCTGAAGAAAAGGTTCCTGGGCCTGATGGATTCACCTCACTGTTCTTTAAAGCTACTTGGGAATACACTGGAGGGGACTTTATAAATGTTGTGCAAGACTTCTTTAGGACAGGTAAGATGCACAAACTGAAAAATCATGCTATCATTATCTTGGTCCCAAAGACAGCAACGTGATGTGAAGGACTTTAGAGCCATCTCTCTCGGCAACACAGTGTATAAATGCCTGGCTAAACTCCTCGCTAATAGATTGAAGGGTGTGTTGAATACCCTAGTGGGAAGATAACAGCCAGCATGTCTCCCTGGTAGAAGGTTAAGTGATAACATTCTCCTTGCGCAGGAATTATTGCATGACTATCACTTGGACAAAGGACACACAAGATGTGCTGTCAAGATTGACTTACACAAAGCCTATGATTCGGTTAGATGGGATACAATTGAAGAATTTCTCATTCTGGAGGTTCCCATGTAAATTTATCAACAGATTGATGTCATGTGTCACAACAGCTTCTTATTCATTGGCTATTAATGGGGGTTCGGTGGGGTTCTTATCTGGCAAGAAAGGGCTTACACAAGGTGACCCCTTGTCACCTTGTATCTTTGTAATGGTTATGGAGATTCTTGCTAAAATGATCTAAGTCAACACTCTTGCAAAAAATGTTCAGCACCTCCTAAATGCGAGGAGGTAAACCTGGCCATGTTGTGCTTTGCAGATGATCTACTACTATTTGCCCAAGCTGACAAGCAATCCATCCGTGTGCTGAAGAATACATTGCTTTAGTTTCAAGATATCACAGGCTTAAGAAGAAATCTATGTAAAAGCTTAGTCTTCTTTGCTGCTGTGCCTACAAGAGCTAAAGAAGAGATGTTAGACATTATTCAAATTCCTGTTGGAACCCTACCAGGCAAATACCTTGGTCTTCCTTGTTATCTACCAGATTGCACATGAAGGATTGTACACCCATCATTGAAAAAATGCTTAGCAGATTACAAGGGTGGAAAGGAGGTGTTTTTCCTATGTAGGAAGTCTTGAGTTGTTCAGATCTGTCATATTTGGTATCTCTGTTTATTGGATGTCATGCTTTATTCTCCCTAAGGTGCTAAAACTAATTGAAAAAACTTGTGCTGACTTTCTCTGGGCTTGGGATAGAGTGTGCACAGCCAAGAAAGAAGGGGGTCTGGGACTGATTAGACTCAAGGACTGGAAACCTAGCCGCTGTCATGTTGTTTGTTTGGCTCATCTTGACTAAGAGAGATTCTATCTGGGTGGAATGGGTTTTCTGCCACCTGATTGGAGATAGGAACTTTTGGGCTATCACACTACTTCAAGAAGTTGCACTTGGAGCTGGAGGAAGCTTCTAGCAGCTAGAAGCATGGTTTTATCCCATGTTGTGAATGGCAGGAATACCTGGCTTTGGTGAGATAACTGGCACCCACTAGGCCCCAAACTCAGAAATTTTCTTTCAGGCAAATAAATAATGAGAAAGTGGATTTGAGTTTTAAAATGGATTGGTTGATCTTCAATGGACAATGGAAGCCTCCTGAAGCCCTTACCAATACCATGATCCCTGTGTGGAATACAATCAAAAAGGTAGAGATTTATGACTATGCAGAGAATGACCTAATTGTTTGGAAGCCTTCTGCCTTAGGCAGCTATAATGACAATGGAATGACCCCAAGGGAACAACATCCCAAAAAAGTGTGGTCATAGGTTGTATGGTTTTCTGGTAATATACCAAGACACTCAATAATCACTTGGGTTGCTGTTCAAAAACATCTCCTCACACATGACAGACTAATGAGGATTGGGGTTCTTTCAAGATCTAACTGTGTTTTCTGTACTTCCTCTGCTAAGGTTTGGACACATATGCTGACTTTATGCAACTTCAGAAGACTGCCCATCACTTGGCTTCAAGAAATAGAATGTTGTTCTATCAATTTTAAAGGAAGCTGCCCTGCCAGTAGAATCAGGAAACTCTGCTTGAATGTAACTGTATATCACATTTGGATAGAGAGAAACTAAAGGGTGTTTAAGAACTTATATAATTCTGAGGAGTTGATTATTCAGAAGATCAAGAGTGATGTAGCAAGTAGATGGGCTGCAGCAGATATCAAGATGATTGACTCAGCTCAGAACAGAGATCTCTGTTCCAATTGGGGTAATATCAGGTCAGTTCTAACATGGTCAACCCTCTTTACATAAATGGAACACTCTACCTCGAAGTACTATACAACTTAATGTTGATGGTTCTTTAAGCCTGGATAGAGCAGGTTCAGGGGGTCTGTTTATAGACTCAAATTGCCAGTGCCTGATGGCATTTGCCTTGGCTAAAGCTCCCCTATTGACCTCCTGGTACATGAACTAGAAGCTGTGAATTTGGGTCTGGGCATGGCCTTGGAGAATACTATTCAGCATCTTGACATTGGCAGTATTTCCTTGATCACATCTAAGTACTTAAACTTCAAGGATATGGCGCAGATTGCTTGGGATGTTGAGAGCTTTGGTGCAGCAGATCAAGTCTAAGATGGGTCGGCTACAGGATTGCAAGATATTTCACATTGTGAGGAAAACTAATTATGCTGCAGATTTCTTAGCAGCTTATGCACCAACGTTTGATGATCTCGTGTATTTTAGTCCTAATGAGCTTCCTTCTGAGCTACTTAGCATCATAGTAAGGGATGCTATTGGGTTCATGTATCATAAAATGTAGTTCTTACAGCTCTCATTAATATAACACTTCCCTTCCAAAAAAAAAAAAAAAGAATCCTGCTTTCTCTTTCCTAGTGACCTGCTTATGAGCAGAATAAGAGAGAGAGAGAGAGAGAGAGAGAGAGAGAGAGAGAGAGAGAGAATGATAACAGTTTTACAACCTTCCCAATATACAGTATCTCCATTATAAATCATGACAATCTTTCATAGTTTCATTGGCATTTCTAATGTAACAACAGAATTCCATCAGTGGCAGATCGCTATCGTCCGACATATGTAATTGGTCAGCACTTAGCAGTGTGAGGCTTTTGCTGACAAGAGGAAGTTGAAGAGGATAAAGGAAGCTTTTAGTATTACAGAATTGGAATGAAAAAGGATATCATTATTACTAGTTAAAATTCAAACGAACGGAAGGGCTGTTTTCACATCTAGAATGGAGTAAATGCTAACCTACTGATGTTGTCGAGGTCAGCCTAAGGCTGTGTTTGTCCCGGCTTATATAAGTGCTTATTTCAGCTTATAACTTATTAAAGCACTTTTTAAACTTAAAAGTGTGTTTGGTAACACCTAAAGGATAAGTGCTTACCCATAAGCAGTAGAGGAAGGCTACACACAAGGAGAAGCTGTTGAAAACAGCTTCTCTTATCACTTCTACGAAAGCTATTTCTAAACTTTAGTAATATTTTCATAATACCTATTTTACCCCTAAACTTTCACAAGCACTTAAGTAAATGTTATTTCTGGACTTTAATAATATTCTCATAATACCTATTTTACCCATAAACTTTGATAAGCACTTAAATAAATGTATTTACCAAACGCTATTTTATTTAAGTAAGCAGCTTATTCTTGTTGTGGATAAGTGCTCCCATTGAGCCACTTATCGAATGAGTGCTTATCCAAAAGCACAAGCCGGGCCAAACGCATCATTAATATATATATATATACATATATATATATATATATATTGAAAATATCTATAACAAGAAAAGACAGGTACAGTAGAGGACAATATTGGCATAGAATGACATAAATGGCCACAATCCCCCTAAGTTGATGTATCAATAACATAAATGCCTAGCTTGATCAACATATTATTGAACTGAACACTCACAGTTCATTTGAGAAGAAAATATGATAACTTATCCCCTATCTTCACATAAGGGATGCAAATCAATCCACTCAACTTCACTTTGACTTATTGTCAAAGTGACAATCTAACACAATGTGTTTAGTTTGATCATGTTAAGCCGGATTATCTGCAATGCTAATGGCAGTCTTATTGTCACAATATAGGTTCTAAGTCCCTATACAAGAAATCCCATCCTTCAAGACAATTTTCACCCACAATAGCTCAAACACACCATGTGCCATAAATCTGGATTCTACTTCAGCACATGACCTTGCTAAAACATATTGCTTCTCACTTATCCATGTGACAAGGTTTCCCTCAAGAAAGGTACAACGTATGGATGTTGTTTTAAACATTGATGCATTAGATATCCATGATAAAAAGTGTCTTCTTTCCTTATGCCTTAAATATTACATACAATTTTAGTTTTTAATATTTTAAGTTTAATGAGTTAAAACAAGTTGGATATATCATCCCTTAAAGCTATTTATAAATTCTCTTTTTCCCATTGTTTCCCCAATTTTTTAGGATATCGGTATTTACCCTAATAAGTGTCCCTTTTTGGAACTGGAGATATTTCCCTCAATATCAACATTTTGAACTTTATATAAAAGCCTATTCATCTAAAAGAAAAGGATAATCCAAAAATCATAGTAAGATGCATGAAGAATGTTATGTCAATATTTCTATAATGTCAAGAGTGAAGGCCTGCATCTTATAGATCTTATTTGACCTTGATTTAGATTATTACCTCTTTTTCAATCCATGCATCAGCACATGTTTCACTTGAAAACACTACATCAATCCTGCAACATTATGAAATACAGAAATCGTAAAAAGCAAATTCACATGCAGATGTCAAACACAACCCATACATTATAAGGATACAATAATAGCAAAAACATAAATCAAGATCTGTACACATCTTGAGATGAAGTAGTTTTGGCATATGCTACTTGAAGGTCTGACCGTATGGTAGAAGATGCAATTAAAGTGAAAATTTTCCATCAGCAACACGTTCTAGTAAAAAAAAGTTACATGTAAAATTTCAAGACTTTCAGCTGTCCGACTGAAAATGACATATTTTCAGTAATATTGGATCTTCCAAGCAGGTCAAAATTGATCTAAGGCACAAAGCCAGTCTAAATTGGCCAAAACCAAAGAGCATGGAAGATAATAAGGAATTTTCATGGCCTAGCTGCATTTTATAGGAAGTTAATGAAATGGTTCAGCACTACTGTATCCCCTACAACTTTATCACATTCTCCGGTTATCTGTTTTTATTTTTATTTGTGTCTTCTGGATAATTAAGCTTTTGACTTCAACACAGCATAGATTCTCTACTGAATAAAGTTATCAAATACCCCTTCTTTTTCTGCTTAGCAATTGTCATCTCTTCCAGTAGGATGTTCAAGCTATGCAAACAGATAACTGGAACCATGGATTTTCCAACTGAAAGATATGAAAAATATAAATTTAATGGAAGACTGAAAAATGAAATTATTTCTTCCCTAGTGGCTCTTCTCTCATGTATTTCCATTTATATACATCCAGTTAAAGGATCTGCTATGTCTTTTTGGAAGGCCCTCAATCAGTAAATATAACATAAGAACATGGTTCAAAATTTCTTATCTTATGCGCCGATACGGTCAATATATATCTTGTATCCACCGTATCGGCACGATACACAAGTGTATTGTAGGATAAGCTAATTTCTACACGGTATAAGTCAATACATGTAACATATCGACCGTATTGGTCAATACAGTCTATATGATATAATATATCGAGTGTATTCGATTAATATACTCAATACATGCAATGCCTCTACCTTTTTTACATGTAAAAATGTGAAAACGAACTAGTAATTCATTGCTCAACTCTTTTTTCTCTCCCTAACCAAAAACCAAAAAAAAAAAAAAAAAAACAAAATTCAAATAAAAACAACATCGTCCCAAAATCTTCTTAGTTTAATTTAAATCATATAATAATTGCATATTAAAAAGCACTTTTCCTCTTTTTGCATAGCTTTTCAAGGTATGCATTGTAAAAGTAATTTTCTTCATTCTAAATTATATTTTTTATGTCTAATAACATGTTCTGGAGTTCTATTATATGGATCTATGAATTTCGAGGAAAATCCATAGATCTAGATGTCTATTCTTTTAGGTTTCCAAGTGCCTGCTCGCGTACCGGTTTGTTTCCACGTTAATGTATATTATATGTATAGTTGTAGGATATGAAAAACATGTTAATCTGTCCTATTTTTAACTTATCATTGAATCTAAATGAGTCTTATTTTAAGTATCAACCATTTTCCATGCATATCCACTGTATCCATAATTTTTACAGCATTTCCATGTGTATCCGATACATATCTTGATACGTATCCATTTTTTCACTAATTTCACTAAACGATACACTACCTCGATACGATATTTTGAACCATGCACAAAATATGCAGGCATTAGCAAATATATAAGTCTGTAATATTAATGTATATTGCAGCTAAAGAATATAGAAAATTCCACCTGTAGGACAAAAAATCACACCTAAGTTCACCAAAATTATCCCAGGAAAACAAAGATGGTGACAGTGCACTTATTAGCATGACCCCTTTTTATTAATGCAATCGTTGAGGGGATACGGTTCAGATTTGGAGGATATTATCATTAACTTTGCTTGAATTATAACGGCCTTTTAGTAATTTGAATTTATTTTAGGGATACTTTGAAATGTTACTTTTAGTTAAAGGCCGGGTTGTCCAGCGACATGCTCCAGACTTCAGAACCTGGTGAGACCTAGATTTCACTTTTGGCAGATGATTTGGAGAACAGCATTTGACCCACATGTACTATCAGTAAACTCCACCTCACGTAATAAATTTCAGCCCCAAAAAGTTTAACAAGGCAAAAAAACTAACCTAAATCTGGCATCTTTGTTGTGTAAAATTTCTAGAACACTAAAACATTTGACAGCTTCTATTACAAATGACAAAATCTATAACATTTATATTAATAGGATTGTGGGTTGAAATACATTGCATGTGACCTATCCAAAGCGTCCCCAGACAACCAGACAACCAGACAACCAAACCAGGTGAGGCAGACCAGAATACCTTTCTCAATTTCATTTATGGGGACCTGGTAGATTACCTAAGTCGGCAAAGACTTCTCCTTAGACATTTGATTGTCTTTGGATATGTATTGCACTTAAGTAGGCCCATGTAACGCCCAGGAAAATTTCGCTTTTCTTTTGGGCGTTTCTGTAATTTTTCTTTGTTTTTGAGTGGTTGTTGGTCAATTCTGGTGACCAATTTTTCTTTTGGGTGCACCCTGGTTGTGTACTCTAACCCACACCATAGCCTGGCCCAATGAGCTTGGATGGTTGAGATCTGTTCTTCCCATCCAAGAGGCAATGGAGGGTTGAGATCTATTTGGTTTTGAGGTTAGGGTTTAAGGGACAAAGTCTTCAAAACCCTAGCCATTTTGTCTCTTGAGATTTGGCTGAGAAGAGAGAAGGAGAGAGGAGGAAGAAGCTCCAAGGGAGAAGGAGACCAAGGCTGGGAGAGGATCAAGCTCACCAACCCATTTTCGTTCAAGAGGAGTTGCTGTCCATGTAAGTTAGGGTTTATTGATGATTTGAATGTTCATAAGCATCAGATTTTGTTGTAATGATTATATTGGAAGGATAAATGTGGATATTACATGTTTTAGGTTAAACCATTGTTTTACATTGTGTTCTTGCTACTTTTCTTGAGATTCTTGTGTGCTTTGTTGAAATGTTATTCGATTAATATTGTTGAGATGCTTCCCTTACGATCAGATCACTTTTTAGACCTAATTTAACCCAAAATTGTTAACTGAGGTGGAAGAGTTCAGAAAACCCCGGAGTTGGGGCGAACTGGGGCAAAAACCCCAAAAATCGCACCCTTCGGGGGAGGGGGGTGCATCGGTCCGCCGACAGCACCCACCGACAAAGTTTAGTCCAAAGCAAACTTGTCCATGGGTAGGTCGGTCTACCAACAACCCGCCGACAGTGACTTGAGACCTTAGTGTTTGGGTCGGTAGGTGGTCGGTACGCCGACCGTACCTACTGACAGCGTCGGTGGATTCGTCAATCTACCAACAGACCCGCCGACGGTAGTGGACTTGGACTAGGACTTGGACTTGGTCAGTGGGTCGTCGATCTGCCGACGGACCCGCCAACAGACATTGTAGGAGGGTGGTCAGTGGTGCCGACGACACCCACCTACGACATTTTAGACTTAAACTTGACTTGGTTGGTGGGTCGTCGGTCTACTAACGGACCCGCCGACGGATATGGTGGGATGATGGTCGGTTGTACCGACGGCACCCCAAGGAGACTGTTTAGGTTTTGGTCGGTGGGTCGTCGGTCCACCGACGAACCCGCCGACGGAGAGACTTGTTTGGCTTTAGAGTGTGGTCGGTGGGTGGTCGGTGGAACCGACAGCACCCACCGAAGGGACCTTTGAGACCCTGTCAGTGAGTATGTCGGTCCACCGATGGGACCCGCCGACAGTGGGTGATTGAGCCACAGTGTGGGAGTCTTTGAGAGGGGGATTAATACCCGAGCTGCCCATAATTGTGTTGTATTATATCGAATGTTTATTTTGTGTTTCTACTTGAAAAAAATGTGATTGACTTCTGTGAAGCATGAATGGTGGATGTTAACACAATCATGCTTGATGATGTTATGTGAACTTGATGATGTGATTGGCCTAGTGCAATGAAACTAGAACCTCATACACTTATGCATGACCCGTACTGTATCATGTAGAGTTAATTAATGGATGAATGTGTGCTTAGATTGATGCGATTATATAGAATGCCTTTCTTGCATTTCTATCATCAATTCTTGAGTATATGGATGTTATGATTCAACATATCTAGATTGAGTGATGATTCCCACTTGATAGTATGTTGCATATCATGTAGTTGCTTGCTAATGTCATTCATATAATGGACATGCATGCATGACCAGTCCTTGTGAGGACTTGGACCCCAAGCCACCCTGGATCCTTTATGAAGGACCAGAGGGTAATGTGAGGATACTTGGACTTCTGAGTGAAGTGCCAAATGAGAGACATAGATCTCTGGTGTCCCAAAGAGAGACTGATTGATCAAATCTGATATGATTTGAGGGTGAGGGATTTGCAACCCCAAAAGCCCATGGATACTTGTATATATATCTTATACACATATATATATGGATGACGACCGTTTGGTTGTGTGTGTATGATGTACACGGGGGATATCTTGGTGAGCCCCGGAATTCGTTCCCACGATCAAAAACAAAGGTGGGGCATGATTCCCCATGGGTTGTGACTCCCTAAAACTGTGTTGTACACAGAATCGGCGAGGCATCCTTGGACCGAAAGGAGCCGTGTATCCATGATTGTGATACGCGGTGTTACAGTCTGGGATCAAGCGTGAGACATCAAACAACACAAATTTGATAACATTCATGTGCATTTCACGTGTTTGATGAGACCATCGTGTTTAGGCCTATGTATATATATTTGTTCTTGTCATTGCATAAAATGAATGAACCCTGCATTGATCATGGCATTTCATGAATACTCTTGGTCAAAGAAATTTGTACATTGCACTTGCTGAGCGCGTAACTCAAGCCTTTTGGCTCCTAACATTTCAGGTGAGTACGAGAGGTACGACCAGGACTTCAGCCGAGATCGCTGAGGTGGACTCTTGAGGCTGCGAGCGTGGTATGATTTCATATTTTATTTGTAGTGTTTGAGTTGTATTTTGTTGTGAGAGGCTTGAGAGCGTTGTGAGGGAGTGGTTGACTCTTCTGAGACTTGATGTATTTTGTAGTATTCAGTTTGTGGTTGGATGTGAGGCCCACTTAGGGGTTTTGATTTCATATATATTCTGATGATGCTAACTTCCGCTGTGGATCCTATATTGATTATGGATTTCTCTGAGGTGTTTGTGGTTTCCCACCCTCTTCTTGGTGTATGAGCTTGGTTGATCTGAGGGTGAGAGTCGGGCTTGGAATCCTAGAGTCATGCTCACGTGCGTGTGAGTCATGCTTTAGAATTCGGGTCGTGACAGTCCATATCAACTATATATGTAATTGATATAAACTAGGATATTAATTGCCTATAAATTATGAATGGAAGTTTTGGAGAAAAGATTGTTGATGGAAATTCATGTACGGAATTTCTTTTCCTGACCACCCTAGTTAGGGTTTACCGCTGTTTTACAGCAAATAAACTTATGTCATTGTCCATTTGGCAACTGCTATTTGCACAATCTATTGTACTTTTTCCTAATCTTTCATTAAAAATGTTAAATATGCTAATTATTAAAATAAGAAGCGAAAAAATTGCAGTAGTTCTAAATAAGAAACTAAGATGATGTAGGGTAGAAGAGTCAATAATTTATGATAATATTGCAGCAAATGAATAAATGCTGCTTGACTTTAGTCCAATCAGACAACAGAACAAGCAAAATTAGTAAAATTAGAGACTGGTGTTAACGTGGGATTCAAAGATGGTACCCAAAAAAAGTTTCGTTGTGAGTAGGGAGTCCAGACATCATGGCATCAAAGACAACTACGACTTTTACCTCTGTAAATTTTCAAAAATTCTGGTGTGAGATGGATACATCAAAACATGAATGAGAAATTGACTAACAAATCATTACATTTCAAAATACCAAGCAAACTGAAAGAAATGTTAAACATGTCACATGTTATGAACCACTATAGTCTCATATACTAATGTAAGTACCACATCTGCATAAAGAACACTTAATGGATTTGAGTACGCATGAAAATCAAGAAAGAACAACTAAGATCTACATCTTTTTATGATCTCAAAATAAGGGAAGTCCCAAAGTAAAACTTATACAATCCTTCAAATACTTTTTCCTTTTCATTTTTTATTTTATATTACTTTTTAAGTCTACAAGTTAAAAATAGAGTTTACAAGGAAGGAGCTGAAATAACAAGGAGAATACTATTGAACTTATCAAACAAAACAAAACAGAAAAGTTCACTTTTATTGAAACCGTTATATTTTAAGGAACGATATAAACAATCTAATATCTGGTGAATAGAAGATAATTGAAGAAATGAGAGAACTACCCATGTGAATTAAGTTTTCTTCATTCAACGAAGATGAAAAATAGAACCGAATAAATAAGAGAACCAACCATGTGAAAGAAAGTTATCCTATTCAATTAAGATAAAAACATGCATCATGTACCGAGGGCCGCCAATGCTATGGCTGATAGGTTAGCAAGGGATGGGGTGCAGTGAGGAGGTGTTTAGAGTGGTACCAGATGGGCCTAGACGAACAGCTTATATAGTCGTACTGCGTAGCTTTCTTTCTTTTGTACATTCTGTTTCTATGTGCTTTGACTGTTTTTTCTTGCTTTTTGGTTTTGGCTAGATATCTCTCTAGCTCCTGTATTCAGTATTCTCATCTGCTTCTTTATATATTATATGGTGTGTGATTCATCAAAAAAAAAAAAGGTAGACCATTTTTAAGAGGTGCAAGATCCCTACAATCTCATATGTTATAACATGAAGTTTTGAATAAGCACATGCTTACAAGTGATTACAATTACCATACTGTCTCCCAATAGAAGTGCTCATGGGCTTTTCTTTTTAATGAAGATGTATTATTAAGAGAAAAAAACAAGAACAATACAAATATCACAGTTTACTCAAAAAGGTTTACCTAGAAGGGATAGCAGACAATGTACAACGCTCATGGGCATTATTTATACAAAGATATAGTGCAATTTTTAAATCTTTCTCCGTATTTCCTCTAATAAGCATAATAAATTCCTCTCAGGTGCATACATAAAAGAATAGCACCTAATAAAAGTAGGAATGCATTAATCATAAAGATTGTCAATTATCACCAATACGTACACAAGAAGTTAAGAAAAAAAAAAAAACCAACACGCACATAATCAAATGCATAAGTTACTGTCCATAAATTGCTTTACCGCAGGAATTTGACCTTTTGTCCTTTCCTGTTGACCATTTTACATCCCAGAGGTGCAATAACATTTTCCTTTTTTCAAAGACAAGGCCCAAGGCATCAGCCATCAAACACGAAGCATTATCATAAAACCATATTACCAAAGTAAAAATGCTATTAGGTAAACATACAAACCTCTCAGCATACTGAATGTTATCAGTTCATCAATAAGCTTTTGGCGGGCAATATCAAGTCTCCCATTCATAAAATGTTTCTTCAATTTCATCCAGTAGCCACAAACATTGTATCCATCAACGAGCAAGACAGGGACTGCAGTTTCAACACCCTGGTTTGTACTGTAAAATGGAACTTAGCAAACAGGGTAAACAGCTCATCCAAGCAGTTCAAGAAAGAATTTGATAACAGAAGCAACTTCTTCAGCAACATAAGAGGACTAAAAAGGAAATAATTACTAGTAAAGGGCCACGTTAGGATCACGATAGAGCTCTGTATCTCCAGGAAGCTCCTCTTTCTGCACCTTTTTTCTGCGGTAACTAGTTGCGGGCTTTGGTGTACTGGACTTCCTTTTTTGGAACTCCTACAAGGGTTTTTCCATAGACATGAAAAATGAAGATCTCAGCACTTCTGATTTTACAGACATCGGCTAGGGACTTACCCTCCAAAACTTTAAAAACTTCAAATTCTCCTTGACATTTGATGTAATCCTCGGTGGAGTTTGATCAAGGCCCTAACAGCATTGTGAATATGATCAAGGATCAAACTTAGATGAAAGTATTGATACTACATGTATTAGAACAACTAACAATGGATCAGAAAGAAACGAATACTCATTACAACATATTCCCCCCAAAGATGGTCCTAACTGTATGATTATTCAAGCCATATCCATCAGACATCTTACCAGGGCTATGGATTGCTTCACTTACCAGGGCTATGGATTGCTTCACTTAGCTTCATGTAATTAATCGTCAAAAAAGAGTACAGAAAAAACAAAGAATCACGATATGTAATCCAAAAACAAAGCAAAACAGTAAAATAAATTACAAACGGAAAGGGAAAAGGAATTGTACAAAATCCAATCCAACTATCATCTCAATCTCCTCCCCCCTAGGCAAATCAACCCCAAAGTCCACTCTCTCCACACCTCTTCTGGCCGAAGCATCTGCAACATCATTCGCTGACCTCAAAACATGATTAAAAGATATGCACAACCCGATAGAAAGGTAACGAGGATGCCTAATCCAATGAGCATACTTCCAAGGGTATCTATCATCACCTGTCATCCAAGAAATAACCAACAATGAATCACCTTCAACCTATAAAGACTCCAAATTCAGCTTCTACCTTCAACTAAACTGGCAACCAAGGCTCTCAACTCAGCAATGATAGAATCCGCAATACCAATTGGA
>JAUPMG010000014.1:26834130-26855820 GCA_031762675.1 Pachysandra terminalis
CCCCCCCCCCCCCCCCCCCCCCCCCCCCCCCCCCCCCCCCCCCTCGAGAGACCTAAAGGAATGGTGGCTCAGAGAGACGTCCCATTAGGCCCATGATGGTTGTTGGCAGTTAAGCCAGACCCACATGGGCGATGTCACATCAAAGGGACCGAGTACAAGGCAGAGATTGCTTGCACACTTGTTTAAAGTGAGAGGTGACAGTTGAAGTATAGGCCGAGACACGTGGAATCATCCTATCGTTTCTGGTCCCTGATAATTGACACTTGTCACTTACACCTTGTTTAAGAACTTTGGCTATAAAAGCCCGCATTCTCATTAAAACAGGGGGGACACTAAGTGTGAGGAGGACCTGCTGAAAGATTCAAAGCTCTCTGACTTAGAAGCTTTTCAGCGTGTGCCATCTCTGATCCATTTTTTGGAATTTCAAACCTCTTCCTCAAGTCTGTTTGTGATTTGACTTACTAGGACAAGGAAACCTCGTATTAGAACGACTTTTAAGTTTAGGCCAATACGAGACAGACTTTTGAACCGGCTTATTCCCTGTGGTTAACCAGTTATGAGGTGACATCTGTTACTTAGTTAGACCTTTTTTGTTAACCGTTTTCGGGGGATCACTAACTAACTCTTATGGTCAAATTAGATGAGAGAGAAAAGTTATTATATTAACAAAAACAGAAAGAGAAGTAATGGGCGCAGAAGCACGAGGCAAGATTAAAGACGACGTGATGTGCGTGACGGGAGGCAATGGGTTCATCGGATCGTGGCTGGTACGGACCTTACTCGAGAATGGCTACAAAATCCACGCCACCATCTTCCCCGGCATGGACGCCTCTCACCTCTTCTCCCTCCCGGGAGCCTCTAAATCGCGCCTGGTGGTATTCGAGGCGGACATCCTGGACGCTAAGGCGGTGTTGGAGGCGGTGGAAGCATGCACCAGGGTGTTCCACTTGGCGTCTCCGTGCACTTTGGAGGAACCGAAGAACCCGGAGTTGGAGCTGGTGTTCCCGGCGGTACAGGGAACCCTGAACGTTCTAGAAGCGGCGAATAGGTTCAAGGTGAAGAGGGTGGTGCTGGCTTCATCCATATCGGCACTGGTTCCTAATCCTTGTTGGCCCACCAACGCCGTCTTCGATGAGATGTCGTGGACCGATCTCGATTACTGCAAATCTTGCCAGGTCATATATTGAAATTTATTTACTTCTATATTACAGCAAAGTTTGGCTTCAATCTTTTTACTTTATTTTTTCTTTCCTTTTTTTTCCTCGAAAAAGGACAAAATTGGGCTTTTAAAATTTAAACTTGTGGCATATGAATGAGTGAATCTCACTACTATTTTTTTAAAAAAAAAATTAAAGAACACTGTTGTTGTTTTATTATTATTATTATTGTTATTACTATTATTATTGGCTTCGCATCCTCTAGCTTCGCATCCTCTACATCAAAGGGCGAGCAACATTCTATACAACACCAATCACGGGGTGCCACATGGACTGGATAACCCTTGAATAAGCCACGGGTTCCCCCCGGTACCGTCCCTTGGTACTCTACGTGGCAGCATCTCAACGTTGTTGTATGGATCGCTGTAAACATTTGCTGTAGAGGATGCGAGACCATTATTATTATGAATTAGTGAACCCCACTTGTTGATGCACATATTATTATTATTGTTCATGATCATATGCACTTAACCTAGATTATGAGGACATTTAGCATGTACCTTGATACCAATCATAAAAGGAAATGTTGATTTTGCATGAATGGGTCCTACAAATTACATTACATGTCATCAGGGGCGGAGCCAAGAAAGTTTTCTTGGCTTACATCAAATCAGAAACAACGAAAAAATACTATAGTGCACCTCAACTATTTTAGCAGCTCAAACATTGAGAAATTATGAGAGTAATTTTGAATGTTTAGTTAATAGAGGATCAGACCCTCTGGATAGACTGTGTGAATAATATATTACATAAAATAAATGTCATTATAATATTTTTGGAATTTTACAAATATATTAGGTCTAAGAGAACCATTGTTTCCATGTGGCAAATATTTTGAGTTGTTTGAAGTGAAACTCATTGTACACATACACAATTGGGCAATTGGAGTTCTCCAAATAATTTACCAACTTAAAATCTATCTCAATAGTTTTCTAATTCGATCTTTCAAAATGATGCTTTTAAACATTTTTCTAAAGGTAAGGTCTTTCATGTAAAAAAAAAACTTTAAATATAAAATAAAATATATAATAAATAATTTTATTATTTAAAAAGTGAATATTATTTAATTTTGATAAGTAAAAATAATTGAAATCAAAGTTGCTTGATCACATTTATTTTTAGTGTTACGACAGGAAAGACTTTATAATTACAAGAATATGGTTGTAAAATAATTTTTAAAATGTAAGAATACAAATATAAAATAAAAATAAATCCATCACTAAGAGAAAATAAAAATATAGTAAAATATTAGGTTATAAGGCTTCATCTTATAAAAGGATTAAAAGAGAGATAGCTTCATATAAAAGGATTGTGTGTGTGTGAGAGAGAGAGAGAGAGAGAGAGAGAGAGAGAACACAAAATATAAATTTAGGGTATAATTAGCTATATAGAAAAATAGCTGTAGGACCTTAATTTTATTAAAATATATGTATAGAACATAATTTTATAAAACCATAAACAACTATTTATAAAAGAAATGAGTATAATCTTGTAATTTTAGAAACTATATAACCTAAATTGTAATTTTTAAAACATAAAAAAAAAAATTAGGGGGTGGCACTATGTAGCGCCACTCCACTCAAGGTGAGTGGAGTATTGCAATTACAACAGTTTGTGAGGAATTTGGGGGGGGGGGGCATGTCATTGACAATTCAACATTTGTTTTTGGTGATTAATGTACTTCATGTCATTGACAATTCAACATTTGTTTTTGGTGATTAATGTTAGCGTACACCGGAATTTTCTATGATTGTAAATATACAAGCAGTGGCATACATCAACTGTTCCCAACAAAGAGAAAAACAAGAAAACTCAGCTGGTAGAAACACTACCACACTACTACATCAGCTGCATGGACTACAAATATAGCTTAATATACCTTCTGAGCATGCAGGCATTACCCATGCAGCTTCCTAAAATGGCCTAACACTGTCAAACATATCAGCCACTGTTCATGATCTGAGCGATCAATTCAAGCCCCAGCTTTCACGTAATGCCCTGTTTTCTGTGGTGACCTCTCTATCCAAACCACTAGCCATGGCAACAGCAGTAATATCCTGAACAACTTTTGTAATTAAACTTTCCTCTGGACTGTAAACTTCCTTGAATATCCTTGAGTTTCTTTCCTTCCAGATGTGGTACACTGCCCCATTGAAAGCCAGCTTCTAAATCCTTTCTTGTAGATTCTTACCTTTGAAATTTGCAGCACACCAAATCACTTCCTGGGGCCAAGGGATAGAGGTCTTTGTCAACAGGAAGCTCGAAACTTTTGATTAGTATTGACATTCAAAAAATAGGTGGTTATGGCTCTTTTCAATACAGACCCTAGCATAGTCCAATCTTGACCCACTCTCTATAGTAGAGTCGAGGAATAGGGGCCTGCCATTGCTATTGGCAATATAGCTGAGCCCCAAAGGAGTCCAGTACTCAAGGGGAACACTGTGTAACTTGATCCATATAGGAACCCTATCCACGTCTTCCTTGACAAGTCTGAGTTTGGAGACCACTCTCTTAGAACCAACCACTTACTAGCAACAAGGGGCAGCATCAAGGACTGCTGCCCTATGTTCCTTACTAGCAAACTTAAAGAAGAAAAATCCCTCTGCATTAGCAGAGACCTCAACCGAACCATTTCTTCTCCAAAGCCTTTCAGCGAGGCTTTTGACCACTAAGAAAGGTAGACGTTTATCCATGAAATTACCAACCAAATAACCCTTCCATTTTTCACCATTATATTGTTTGACAATATTTGATCTAGTTTATTAACAGAACTGACTTATTTATTGAATGATTGAGTTCAACCAATCCAAATTTACAAAAGGTGCGCAGTAGCCAAATTTAATTTGAAGTACATTTGATCTCCTGTTTCATTTTTTTTTTTCTTTTTTCATTAGAATTCCTTATGTTTGTTCTTCTGCTTATACATATGACTTTCCAATGGCAGAAATGGTATCCAGTGTCCAAGACATTGGCAGAGAAAGCAGCATGGGACTATTCACAGAAGCATGGGTTGGATGTGGTAGCAATTCATCCAGCAACCTGTCTCGGTCCACTCCTGCAGCCCGGTTTGAATGCTAGCTGTGCTGTTTTGTAACAGTTACTGCAGGGATCGGAGGAGACACAGGAGTATCACTGGTTGGGTTCTGTGCTCGTAAGGGATGTCGCAAAGGCACAGGAATTACTTTTCAAGACCCCTTCTGCTTCCGGGAGGTACCTCTGCACCAATGGTGTCTATCAGTTCCGTGATTTTGCTGAAACTGTCTCCAAACTCTTCCCAGAGTTTCCAGTTCACAGGGCTGTATTTTACACCCCCTTTAGTTTTATTCTTGTGATTCTTCAAGAAGGAGCTTATATCTCTATATATTTTGAGGTGTCCTACTTTTGAATTTATCAGCTGATGCTTGAAGAATTCTTAGGACTACTTATTAAATAACATAACAGTTTGAGTCAATGGTGAAAAAAGATCAAAACTAATTGACTTGTTGGAAGCTGCTACAATGTACGTACACTGGCTGTAGAATGGTCTTTGTAGCGGGCTGGATTTGGTTTCTTAAAATGAGAATCTACTAAAGAATTTTATAGACCAATGAGTCTTTTGAATTTTGACATTGATTGAATAACTAAATAAATGCCAAACATTTGAGTCAGAATGGAGCCGATATCTCCTTTGTTACCTCCTGTATTTTGTAGATTTGTATACTACACAATTCAGGAAAATGGTAAAAGTAGAAAATGTACATTTCTTGCTGTATGGTTTTTTAATTAATTATTTGGCTTTCACATACCAAGACTGGTGCTTGAAGACTTGTAAGGCCTACTCATCAAATAACAAAATAGTTAAATTAATGGCTAATGCCATTAAAACAAATTGGCTTTTAAGGAGCTGGTACATCTTAGGTATCCGAATTCCTAGGTGTAGAAGGAGCTATGTAATGAACTTGAACTGAAGTGACAGCTCAAGAACCCACAAAAAGACCACAAGCATTACAGCATGAATAATGACTAACTAATTTCATGCTCTTCCCTACTGCATTTCTCATATGAGTTCAGTACACATATCAGTGAATGAAAAAAAAAAAAAAAAAAGGAATTGGATGCCTTTTACATTTTTCTTTTAAGCTCTGGTTACAATAATGTTGGGCCTGTTTCTATATAACATGAAACCTTAAATTGTCTGTACTACTCTACTCTCATTCACATGCCATATTGTCCTTGTGGCACCACTGTCTTATAGCCTGTTTCTATTAATGACATTTTGGATGCAAAATGAAGGCAATGCAATGAGGGAGGTGTTCTCAAAAATTGAATTCTGAACGTTAATTTTCTTGTTTGTAGCTAAAATAAATTTATCATGAACTGCAAAACCCACCTTGTGGAGAAAAACAAGAAAACAAAGAACAAAAAAAGGGACGAGTGGTAACTAGAAAGAACTTACTCCCCCAACATGTTCTGATAATCAACATCACTATTCGCCAAGTTAGGAGAGAAGTAGGTATTCAAGATTAGGACAAAGTCATTCCCTTTAAATATTTGTTTCTGATTTTCTAAGGATCTTTAGATGGGTGTTACCTCATCCAGTAGCATTTGAAGAGTGCCCTTATACAATTAATAAAAGTTTTTGCAATTTAGCCTCTTCAATAGGGCTAAAACCTTTTGTTGTTGGGATCTTCCCTTCCACACAGTTCAGAAAAATGGTCTCTAATTAACCCAAAGCCAAACTCTCCTTAGATATCTAGAGCAGCCAGTGAACTCTTTGGATGAAAACGTACAGAGAGAGCAATGTTTCTATCTTGTCCACATAGGTTGGAGGATTATGTATCGTGGCTTTAAACATTCTTTTTATTTCTTTCTACCCCAGTGATCTATAATGGGGCAGCAATTGTGCCTTTCCGAAGAATCTTGCCTTTGTTCCACTAAAGCAATGATGCCAAGGTCTAAAAACATCAGCCACTTCACAAAGCATCACCCCAAGACACATCAACTAGATAACTAGAAGTGATTCCAAGTGAAACTTACAATGAACAAATAGGTGCTTCATTGATTCCTCTTGCTGCCTGCACGTTACACACGCACACATGAGGTGAAAGAATTTACTGTTTTCTTTTCCTTGGAAGCATGTCACAAGTATCGATCTTTGGTAGGATGCTAACCTAGAAAAGCTGTGATCTTATAAGGGGCCATGCTACTCCAAATGTTCTTGAAGGGAAGGCTGGGCTATTATAGTTGATTAGTTAGGGTCATTGAAAACATTGACAAGAAGAAAAGAATCATTGTGACACTTGATTGAAGAAGCTCGTTACTCATTGTTCTCAATGTTGCACACATGGATTCTGGGGTAATTTATCTTTTCAATAATAAAGAACTTCTTATGTGTATCCATTTCTATATCCTCATCATTCAATTGACCATTGAACCTCTGTTTGACCCCATAAAGCAGTGTGTTAATTATTGCAGGTCCATCATATACTTCCCCCTTTTTTAAGAGTTGTACAGGAAATATACCTCAAAAGTTCATCTTTTTCTTGTATTTGTATGGGTCCATGTTTTACTTTCTTTTCTAGATGGATCGCAGCTTTCTTTTATTATTCCTCAAAACGTATAGTGTTTGGCAAGCACTCAAGACTCAATCGTGGTCCCTGAATTCTCCTCATCCCTTTCATTTACTGCTTCCACTAAGCTCCATTGTGTCAGCTGTATAGAATTATTGCTGGTTGGAGCTCTCTTTCCAAGCCTTACCAGTTACTTTCTAATTTTGCACGAGTATTTCTAGTGATCAGGAAACTTCCTATTTGTTCTTCCTGAAGCTTTGCCATTCAGATACTCTTTGCAGTAGTAGTGATGCTTCATATCATGTTGAACCTCTAAAATGTTACTATGATTGCAGAGTCCATCTGCACATTCTTTTTGTGGACATAAGAACAAGTTTTGTAATTAGATTAGGCCTTCTATGCTTGTATATGTGATGGGCAGAAACTTGTATTACTTTGTAGTGTCTTAAATTTATTGATTCGATAATCTTGTAAAATTGGTTACTTCTCAGAGAACCTGAAGGATCGGATAATAAATCTATAAATTGGAAACAAGACTTGATCATGAGCAATTGACACGGCAAGATCTACTTGATAGTTGCTCTTGTACATCAAATGTTTCTATAATGTCGATGGGTTCCTTAAAAAAATGATAATTAAAACATGTTGAAGCATGATATTGCTGGGTTTCGAAGATGATGTTCATCATTAATTGTATATACACTGCTTTACATTTGCTTTTAAGTGGCCATCATTAGATGGACTTTATTGATGATGCATTGCATGTTAGTCTCTTTCTTTTTTACTTTTAAAACTTTTCCTCTTTAATTAATTTTGCATTTGTTTTCCTATCAACACAAGCACCTGACTTCGATAACAAACAGGTTTACTGAAGAAACCCAACCGGGGCTGACTCCTTGCAAAGATGCGGCAAAGAGGCTGATTGATCTGGGTTTGGTCTTTACGCTGGTGGAAGATGCCGTCCGAGAGCCAGTTGTGAGCCTTAATGCAAAACGCTTCTTGCAAAAGTTACAATCCTAGACTCGTTTAGAGCAGTAACTTTGATGATCTCATTTTCTTTTGGGGCTAGTAGTTGATACAATAAAAAGTGCTTAAAGGGATTTTTCTTTGATCAGGTTCTTGATTTGGTTTTAACTTTTGATATTACATCTGCACAGCAAGATATATTTTATATAAGAAAGGAGTGGCACAAGTACAGGGTGTCCTTGACCACCCCATACCCTGCAATTAGGAACCAAGAAGATGGGTCCAAAACTCAAGTTCCAATTGAGCACACTAGATAACAATATATATTGTTAAATTGAACATGATTGATAATAAGGACTAAGAACCATGGGACCTACCAAAGCAGTAGAGTTTATTTGTTGTGGGACCTTAGTTTTCCATCCGTCTTTGATGTAGCAACCTTGGCCACCAGCATGTGATTGGGGGCCTATGGTGTTTGTCACCCTAACCAGGCAAGCTGAGCTAACATTTGGATGTCTTAAACTTCCTATTTGTCTCTTTTTATCTGAACAAAAAATAAAAAATCTTTTATACAAGTGCTTATTTCAGCTTATAGCTTATTAAAGCATTTTTTAAAATTAAAAGTGTGTTTGGTAACACCTACTCATAAGGAGAAGCTGTTGAGAACAGCTTCTCTTATCGCTTATGCTGGAGGCTATTTCTAAACTTTCGTAATATTTTCACAACAGCTTCTCTTATCACTTATGTTGGAAGCTATTTCTAAACTTTCATAATATTTTTATAATACCTATTTTATCCCTAACTTTGATAAGCACTTAAATAAATGTATTTACCAAACGCTTTTTTTCTTCAAGCAAGTTCATAGAGCTACTTATCCAAACGCAGCCTTCCTCATCTTCTTGTCTAGTTTTTCCTAGGCAGGTGTTGTTGAAACAATGCTGTTTTGATAAATACTACACTAAGGCTGTGTTTGGCCCGGTTTCTATAAGTAGTTATTGTAGCTTATATAATCACTTTTTAAAACTAAATATGCGATTGGTAGTGCTTATGGGTAAGTGCTTACCCATAAGCACTAGAAGAAGGCTACCCATAAGGAGAAGCTGCTGAGAGTAGCTTCTCCCAAGCTCTTATGCGTTAAGTTATTTCACAATTTTAGTAATATTTTTAAAATATCCATTTTACCCCTAAACTTTTATAAACACTTGAATAAATGTATTTACCAAACGCTATTTTTTTTCAAATAAGTAATAAATGTATTTACCAAAGGCTATTTTTTTCAAATAAGAAGTTTATTATTGCTGTGGATAAGTGCTTTCATTGAGCAACTTATCCAATGAATGCTTATCCAAAGCACAAGCCAGGGCAAACGCAGCCTAACTAACTAAAGCTTTTAGGAGAGAAAGGATAAACAAATGACTTGTAATGTGTTCGGTTTATCAACAAGTATTGTGGCTAAATCACTTGCCATCTTTTTAACTCTTTCCTTCCTTTCAAACCCCACAAACAGTCCATGTGCATCAGCTTTCCTATCCCTTAACCCTTACTGCCTCTTTACAAGGAAAGAATCTTTTTTTTTTTCTTTTCTTTAGAGATAGAATGAGAAAGGCAAAGGCACGTGCAGTTCCAATCATGCAGGTTCTTCTGGCTTTGCATGTGCACCATTCACAAAGGCCTTGTTCTCATTATTCTTTCTTCTTATTCTCTTTCTCTTTCTCTCTCTCTGTCTCCTTTTCTATCTTGCTTCTTCCTCCATTAATGTTGAAAAAGGAGACTTGTTCGTTGCGCTATATGCTGAGATGAGCAGCAGTCCAGCACCTTGTACTCAATCCTGGTAAATCATCTTCACAACTGAAATAACTTAATTCTTCTTGATTTCCTGTTTTAACACTTTTAATTCCTATGTTTTGAGTTTTGAAGGTCAATTAGTGAGGCTTCATTGAGGAGATATGTTTACTTTGCTAGTGAGAGCTGCATACAAGAGCTTCTGTCAGCTTCAGATTCTAACAGAAGTGATGGGTGGAAGGTTCTTGCTTTAAATAATGGCGTCGAGATATCAAAACGTCGATCTGGTTCACTCCACACCTTCCGTAGCCGATGGTTGCTCCGATCGGTTTCACCTCAACAATTCATAACAGTTGCCAATGCCATTGATGCTGCAAAGGTCAATTCTTTTGTCTTGTATAATTTTTGAATTCCAAGTATCTAAATTTAATCAACTAGATATTAAAAAAGGTCTTAATTGGGTAATAATTAAATTGCAAACCTTGCAAAAGACATTTTTTGTCCTTGCTTTGTATTGTTTGTAACATAATTTACTCACATTTGTCGTCTCTGAAAATGACAAGAATTTGCTATTCTTCATATTTAACATAAAAAAAAAAAGAATTGCAAGTCATTTACTAAAAAATTGCCCTTTTGTTCTTGGATAATGAAACATGAATTAAAAAGTTTAAGAAGTCCTACGAGCATTAGTTCGACCCATAAGATCATCAACAATATGGCAGCAAATAAACTCAGGTGGGAACCAATCCAAGTACAAGAGAAGAAGTCTAATGCAAAATTAGCAAGAGTATCAGTAACTATGTTTGCTTCCCTAAATATACAATTAAAGCTAAGAGAAATAAAACTAGAACACAGTGAAGATATATCAGCTGTAGGAGAGTGTATTTTCCAAGGGAAGTCTTCAACCGGGTTGCGAATGATAGATATCAGGGATGAACAATAGCGATCCACAACTAAGTTCTGAAAACAAGTATTAATGTAGCGCCATTATATACAAGACCTTCTTTCAAATTGCAGGCAAAAGGGATAATTTTTATACTTAAAAATTGCACTTGGTGAGAAAAATTATACAACATGATGTTTTTATACATAATTGAAGGCAAAAAGGGTTAATTTTATTATTTATTTATTTATTTTTTTTTTGGTAAATTAAATTTTTAACTTAAATTTAAAACACTGCTAACTGCTCCTGTGAAAACAGTTTGTTAGAAATAGTCCCCCCTTCTGCTATGCTTTTGTCTGGAGTACTTTTCCAGAGGTGTCAGTAAACATCGAAACTTTGAATAAAATAAGGAAGACCTTTCAGGTATAGGAAACGCTTCCTGGCTCTTAGGAAGTGTGCCAAACAGGGCTTAAAATTGTTATCTACTGTATTATTCATGGATCTGACCAACATTTATCGAACTGTTCCTTGTATCAATCCATACTGCAGAAACAAATACATATGTATGGTAGAAGTATTTATCTTTATATAACTCTTTATTTTTGCTGCTCCAGCAATGGGATCCTGATCTGGTTGAAGCCAAATACATAAAAGATCTTGGTGACAACCTCAGTATCATACGCCTTAGGTTCGGGGACAGCTCGAAGCCCCTCTTTAAGAACAGAGAATTCATTGTCTATGAGCGACGCGAAACAATGGATGATGGAACCTTGGTATTACTTCTGGAAATAAATTTATATATATATATATATATATATATATAATTCATTCTCTATCTGTGTCTTGTAAGTTCATGTCTACCAACTTCTCTGTCTACATGAATTCTGATATGGGCAAAAACTCATATGGGGTTTTCTTTTTTAGGTTGTTGCAGTAGCTTCCCTGCCAAAAGAAATTGCTGCTGGATTGCACCCAAAGCAGAACAACTCAATCCGAGGATTGTTGCTGCAGTCAGGATGGGTAGTGGAAAAGCTGGAAGATGACTCTTGTATGGTTACTTATGTTGTTCAGGTAATCAACTGCTTATACCATTATTTATTTAATTTTAAACAGATAAAACAATCATCTTGGGTCATGTTTTAAGCATCTGGACCATTCATCGAATCAGTAAGGAGCTGTCCGGTTCAACTAGCAGTTCAAACAAAAATAATTGGGAAACATAAAAAACATGCATAATTAAACAAAAAATAAATAGAAAACTGATTCAATCCGTTTTTCATCCAGTTTTTGTTGGTTCACACCTGGTTCTTGTTTAATAACGAAGCAGGATCAAGGTTCTAACCAAACCGTTGACAAGTTATCGAGGGTTTTACTCGTTCACCAATCTGTTTGGTCTTGTATTAAAAAAGTTATTTGGGGGTCTTTAAGTACGCTAATCTCCGTTAGAAACTTGGCTGACAAGTGGTTTAATGGTTGTTCTTCTTCTTTTTACCAAAACAGCTAGATCCTGCAGGATGGCTACCCAAGTGCTTCGTCAATCGAATCAACACAAAACTGGTTATGATCATCGACAACCTTAAGAAACTAGCACAGAAGTGACCGATCAATGGTGGTTTATGATCAATTGTTCATAACGTGGAAAGAAATGAGAGCAATTATTATAGTAATGGCAATATTTAAGATAAATATTTTTCCTCCCCTTCTTTTTCTTCTTTCTAGATTTTGCTTTCAGAAAGCTGGGATTGAAACAAGTCTTGCGGTTTTTTTTGGGAAAATTACGAAAATCCCCTACTTTAGGGGATTTATTGCGTAAAAGTATAATGACCAAAACATTTTACCAATGAAGTATACATATACCAAACTAATCACAACACGGTCCTCTGTCATGTGACGGAGGATGTGCATTGCTTTTAAAAAAAAATCAAAAATACCTAAACTACCCTTACCCCATTCTCACTCTCTTTCTCTTTCCTTGCACATTGACTCTGCATCTTTGCACACTGACAGTGCATCCTTGCACAGTCAGTGTGCAACCTTGCACACCAAGTGTGCAACCTTGCACACTGACAATGCATCCTTGCACACTGGGGTGTGCATCCTCTTGCACACTGAGGTGTGCATCCTTGCACACTGAAGATGCACACTTGGGTGTGCATCATTGTACATATTGGAGTGTGCATCCTTGCACACTAGGGTGTGCATCCTTGAACACTAAAGATGTACACTATGGTGTGCATCCTTATACACATTATAGTGTGCATCCTTGGACACATTGGAGTGTGCATCCTTGCACACAAGGGTGTGCATCCTTGCACACATTGGAGTGGGCATCCTTGCACACTGGGGTGTGCATCCTTTCACACTAAAGTGTCCATCCTTGAACATTGGAGATGCACACTAGGCTGTACATCTTTACACACTAGGGTGTGCATCCTTGTACACATTGGAGTGTGCATCCTTGCACACTGGGGTGTGCATCATTGTACACATTGGAGTGTGTATCCTTGCACACTAGGGTGTGCATCCTTGTACACATTAGAGTGTGCATCATTGCACACTGGGGGTGTGCATCCTTGTACACATTGGAGTGTGCATCCTTGTACACATTGGAGTCTGCATCCTTGCACACTGAAGATGCACACTAGGGTGTGCATCCTACCACACTGGGGTGTGCATTCTTGCACACTAAAGTGTGCATCCTTGCATACTGAAGATGCACACTAGGGTGTGCATCCTTCCACACTGGGGTGTGCATCCTTGTACACATTGGAGTGTGCATCCTTGCACACTGAGGTATGCATCCTTGCACAAAGGGGTGTGTATCCTTGTACACATTGGAGTTTGCATCCTTGCACACTGGGGTGTGCATCCTTGCACACTGAAGATGTACACTAGGGTGTGCATCCTTGTACTCTGGGGTGTGCATCCTTGCACACTGAAGATACACACTAGGGTGTACATCCTTGCACACTGGGGTGTGCATCTTAGTACACTAAAGTGTACATCCTGGCACACTGAAGATGCACATTGTGGTGTGCATCCTTCCACATTGAGTTGTGTATCCTTGTACACATTGGAGTGTGAATCCTTATACACTGGGGTGTGCATCCTTAAACACTGAAGATGCACACTGTGGTGTACATCCTTACACACTGTGGTGTGCATCCTTGTACACATTGGAGTGTGCATCCTTGCACACTGAAGATGCACATTGGGGTGTACATCCTTGTATATATTGGAGTGTGCATCCTTGCACACTGGGATGTGCATCCTTGCACACTGGGGTGTGCATCCTTGTACACATTGGAATATGTATCCTTGTACACCGGAATGTGCACACTGGGGTGTGCATCCTCGTACACTAGGGTGTGAATCCTTCCACACTGGGGTGTACATCCTTGCACAATGAGATATACACTGGGGTGTGCAACCATGCACACATTATAGTGTGCATCCTTGTACACAGGGGTGTTCATCCTTGCATACTAGGGTGTGCATCCTTGAACCCTGAAGATGCAAACTGGGGTGTGCATCCTTGTACACATTGGAGTGTGCATCCTAGCACACTGGGGTGTGCATCCTTGCACACTAAAGTGTACATCCTTGCACATTGAAGATGCACACTAGGGTGTGCATCCCTCCACAATGGGGTGTGCATCCTTGTACACATTGGAAATTGCAATCTCGCACACTAGGGTGCGCATCCTTGCACACATTGGAGTGTGCATCCTTGTACAATGAGGTGTGCATCCTTGTACACATTAGAGTTTGCATCCTTCCACACTGAGGTGTGCATCCTTGCACACTGAAGATGCACACTGGGGTGTGCATCCTTGCACATTGGGGTGTGCATCCTTGCACACTAAAGTGTACATCCATGCACACTGAAGATGCACACTGTGGTGTGCATCCTTCCACACTGGGGTGTGCATCCTTGTACACATTGGAGTGTGAATCCTTGCACACTGGGGGTGTGTAAGGATGCACACTATAGTGTGCATCTTTAGTGTTCAAGGATGCACACCCTAGTGTGCAAGGATGCACACTCTAATGTGTACAAGGATGTACACCCAAGTGTGCATATTCAGTGAGTAAGGATGCACACCCCAGTGTGCAAGGATGCACACCCCAGTGTGCAAAAGGAATCACACCCCAGTGTGCAAGTATGCAAATCCCAGTGTGTATCTTCAGTGTGCAAGGATGCACACCCTAGTATACAAGGATGCGCACCCCAGTGTGCATGTTCAGTGTGCAAAGATGCACACCCCAGTGTGCATCCAGTGTGCAAGGATGCACACTCCAATGTGTACAAGGATGCACACTCCAATGTGTACAAGGATGCACACCACAGTGTGCAAGGATGCACACTCCAATGCGTACAATGATGCACACCCCAGTGTGCAAGGATGCACAGTCCAATGTCTACAAGGATACACACCCCAGTGTGCAAGGATGCACACTCTAATGTGTGCAAGGATGCATTCCATTGTGTATAAGGATGCACACTCCAATGTGTACAAGGATGCACACCCAGTGTGCATCTCTAGTGTGCAAGGATGCACACTTCAATGTGTACAAGGATGCACACCCCAGTGTGCATCTTTAGTGTTCAAGGATGCACACCTTAGTGTGCAAGGATGCACACTCTAATGTGTACAAGGATGCACACCCAAGTGTGCATCTTCAGTGAGGAAGGATGTACACCCCAGTGTGCAAAAGGAATCACACCCCAGTGTGCAAGGATGCAAATCCCAGTGTGTATCTTCAGTGTGCAAGGATGCACGCCCTAGTAAATAAGGATGCGCACCCCAGTGTACAAGGATGCCCACCCAGTGTGCATCTTCAGTGTGCAAAGAAGCACACCCCAGTGTGCATCCAGTGTGCAAGGATGCACACTCCAATGTGTACAAGGATGCACACCAGAGTATGCAAGGATGCATACTCCAATGTGTACAATGATGCACACCTCAGTGTGAAATGATGCACATTCCAATGTTTACAAGGATACACATCCCAGTGTGCAAGGATGCACACTCCAATGTGTGCAAGGATGCATTCCAATGTGTACAAGGATGCACACCTCAATGTGTACAAGGATGCACACCCCAGTGTGCATCTCTAGTGTGCAAGGATGCACACTTTAGTGTGCGAGGATGCACATTCCAATGTGTGCAAGGATGCATACACCAATGTGTGAAAGGATGCATTCCAATGTGTAAAAGGATGCATTCTCCAATGTGTACAAGGATGCACACCCCAGTGTGCAAGGATGCACACTACATTGTGCATCTTTAGTGTTCAAGGATGCACACCCTAGTGTGCAAGGATACACACACCAATGTGTACAAGGATGCACGCCCAAGTGTGCATCTTCAGTGAGTAAGGATGCACACCCCAGTGTGAAAAAGGAATCACACCCCTGTGTGCAAGGATGCAAATCCCAGTGTGTATCTTCAATGTGCAAAGATGCACACCCCAGTGTGCAAGGATGCACATTCCAATGTGTACAAGGATGCACACCACAGTGTGCAAGGATGCACACCACAGTGTGCAAGGATGCACACCACAATGTGTACAATGATGCACACACAGTGTGCAAGGAGTGTGTTGCACATTCCAATGTCTACAAGGATACACACCCCAATGTGTACAATGATGCACACCACAATGTGCAAGGATGCACACTCCAATGTGTACAATGATGCACACCCCAGTGTGCAAGGATGCACACTCCAATGTGTGCAAGGATGCATTCCAATGTGTAAAAGGATGCATTCTCCAATGTGTACAAGGATGCACACCCCAATGTGCATCTCCAGTGTGCAAGGTTGCACACTTTAGTGTGCAAGGATGCACACTTTAGTGTGCAAGGATGCACACTCCAATGTGTACAAAGATGCACACCATAGTGTGCATCTTTAGTGTTCAAGGATGAACACCCCAGTGTGTAAGGATGCACACTCAAATGTGTACAAAGATGCATACCCAAGTGTGCAATTTCAGTGAGTAAGGATGCACACCCCAATGTGCAGAAGGAATCACACCCCGGTGTGCAAGGATGCACACCCCATTGTGCAAGGATGCGTTGTCAGTGTGAAGTGATGCATACTTGGTTTGCAAGGATGCACATTGACTGTGCAAGGATGCACTGTCAGTGTGCAAGGATGCACACCCAGTATGCAAGGAGAGGGAAAGAGATAGAGAATGGGGTAAGGGTAGTTTAGGTGTTTTTGTTTTTTTTTAAAAGCAATGTTAAGGGAAAAGTCTGACATGTCTTCTATCATGTGACAGAGGACCGTATTGTGATTAGTTTGGTATATGTATACTTCATTGGTAAAACGTTTTGGTCAATATACTTTTACACAATAAATCCCTTAAAGTAGGGGATTTTCATAATTTTCCCTTTTGTTTCCCTCCTGAACCCAAGTTTTATTGCTGCAGTGTAAAGTTATCTAACGGTCTTTTTGGAAAGATCCTAAACCTTGATTTAAAGTTTTGAACACTAACATGGCTATGAAAATCAGGATTCAGGAAATTAAAGCATGCATGTTCATGAAACTAGAAAATCAAATTATAAAAAATATGCCCTCAAGATTAGATTCCTTGGCATGTTTATGTGAGAAAACCTTCATTTCAAAGATCAAATTCAGACCAACATGACTTCTATAATTTAACAGACCAACTAGAATATTTAAGTGGAAGTGCCATGCATCTAAAGTAGTGTTTAAAAAGTCGGATAGGGCTGGTAACTCTGAAGCCAATCTATCCGAGTAATTGAATAACTCGGCCCAAGTTACTAGACAGTACATAAATATATTAATATTTAAAAAATATAATAAAAATAAAATATTATATATATATGAAAAAAATGAGAAAGAAGAACTTGACGCTGAATGTTGTTGAAGATTTTAAACAGTCATAAATGAATTTTTGTTTTAAATGAATAGTTGTTGGGAGTTGTTGCTACTAAAGTCCTAATTACTCATATTACCCCTAGAGTAATCCATAGGGCTGGTTTCAAACTTGATGACTGAGTGGAGCAGTTAATGCATGAAAGACAGTGGAGATCAGCATCTAATACAGAATTGCAGGCTCTGTGGGATCAGCTTCACTTGATCAAAATCCATAATATCCCAAATGATAGGTTCATTTTGGCTCCCTTCCAGTTCATGAAACTTCTCTATTAAGGAGACTTGGGAGGTTTGCAGACAACATTCTGTGAAGGTGAACTGGGCACTTTAACTCTGGTTCAAGGGGGCTATCCCAAAGCACAAATTTATCTCATGGCTGGCACTCAAAAAAAGGCTTCTAACACAGGATAAACTCCTCAAATTGGGTATAATTTCACAATCTTGTTGCTGTTTATGCAACTCAGCTATTGAGCACATCTTCTTTGCTTGCAATTTCTCTACTTGGCTATGGACCCAAGGGCTTAAGCTCTCAGGCATCAACATATCACCTCTTCCTTGGCTTGAGGAAGTTGAATGGTGCTTATGGCATAAAAAGCAGAATTCTGTACCTTAGTTTCAATGCCACCATTTACCACATTTGGAGAGAGAGGAACTCAAGGATATTCAAGAACACTTACAATAATCAAGACTTCTTATTATCTTGTATCAAAGATGATGTGAGAGGCTCCATCTCCACCAAGACATGCTGTGGTCAGGATACAAGCCATATAAGCAAGCTCCTTACTAACTGGAATATTAGAGTAACTACAATGTAATTTGTGGTACTGCTGGTGCTTACTACCTATCTGTGGTCTGTCTTTATTTCCTAGTTTGATCTACTGTTTAGATCTTTTTGTTGGTTATGTATAGCCTTCAATCTTGGATTTTAACATCCTTATCTTCATTTTATAAATAAACCTAAACATTACTGTCCAAAAAAAAAAAAATCCCAACTCCCTATTAATTGTTAAGAATGTGAACAGCCAAATTAATTAAAGATTAAATATGAAATTAGAGTGTAATTTAATCTACCTAGTTAATCGGGCGAGTCAACAGAAAACTCGACCGAGTTTTACGAGTTACTCGGCCGCGTTTTCTGGTGACAGCTGGTTAACCACTTCCGAGTTTTGGGGGCGAGTTTACCAGCAAAATCACCTATCCAAATAACTCGGCCAAGGTTTCCGATTTACTCGCGAATTTTAAAACCCTCATCTAAAGACAACTCAAGAAATTGTCGCACTTGAGAAAACAACACTGGATCCGTTCCCCATAAGATCGTGAATTGTAGTGATATATATATATATACCACTTGGGAATGATGGTGTGATTGATCTAAGACTGTTCACATGATAAGGGATCCTTTGGATATATATATATATATATATATATATATATACCACTTGGGAATGATGGTGTGACTGATCTAAGACTGTTCACATGATAAGGGATCCTTTGGATAGATTTAGGTGAATATTTGAACATACAAACGTCCTATTAGAACAAGTGTATCAAGCTTTTTACATGTAATGTCACCATCAATAATATATTCAAAGTTTTCTATAACAAAGACGCTAGATACAAGAATTGCTTTTCTACCATGTGGCAGAAGTGCTGAGGGTATTATTATTCGTTTGCATAAAGCGTTTAGGCATAAAAAAAGTAAAAACATTACTAGATTGACGTGGATTTATTTCAATATAGGATTTTTTTTAGTCATTATGTTCATAAATTGAAGATAGATTAACCTTGATCATTTTATGCCTGCAGCGAGAAAAAGCAATTTATTGAATCAGATTTAATTGATTAAAAATTCGTTCACCGTTATCACATATTTGGCAAATATTATATACTATCAAGAATTGTTTCTCTTTGTGTTTATATTGTTCAAAGCAATTTCCAATGAGATCACATGCGTGGGGAAGGGGAACGACGTCCGTTGACGAACGAGTCCTATTCTCTGGTAGCTGAAAATATAAAGCTATACATTCGTTCACCATTAATAATCCACATATACATAAAATAAAGATAAAAACATAGCATAGGATAGCATAAGATAGAATCATGAAATAATTCATAAAAGTAGATAGCATGATGCTAAATAAAGATATGCATGATAATGGTGTGTATGTGCCTTTTTCGGGCACAGCAAGTATATATTGGGAAAGATCGTCCTACTTGTCCACTAGATAAGAAAAATGGTAGAGAATGAGATCCACATGTAGGCCAAAATCACAGTGTAGTAATCGTTCCTACAATGTTGCTCGAATCAGGTTGGAGAGGCCGGGTCAGTAAGATGTGGTAGGTAAACGATGGTAAGGAACCGTCCACGGGAGATACACATACAAGTGTAGATGGTAAAGAATTTCTAGCTTGACCGATCAAAAACGGATTTCTTATTTAGAGATTGTAGAGAAAATCTATAAGTTTGGGATTCTTTTCAAGTCTCCAAGCTAAGGATTCAAGGTAGAAATGCTAAGTCTGAAAGAGAGCTTTCATTATGCCAGAGTCTGTGCTCAAGTATCTTTGTTATGCCCATGCCTGTCACATCCCAAATCAAGGCCCCCTTATCGAGGTGCACTCAAATTCCAAAACGTGACTCTCACCCCTTCTTCCAAGGGATGGTATACCAAACAAGAAGCATAAAAACAATAGTATGTACAACGGAAGCAATTTAAATCAATTGAAATGAAATCTCATATTAATATTAAAATCCTATAATATTAATAAGTCGAATCAAACCAAAACCAATAATAAAATCTAAAAAATAATCCTTATTATCTATTACATCAATCCAATGCTTAAATAAGTCATAATCTAATAACAATCAAAGAATCCTAATCTACTAGTCTTCATCATCATCAAGCATCACGTACCTCCTTTCCTGCAAAATAATTTGGTGAGGGGCAAGCTTTTGTGAAAGCATAGTGAGCAAGGAGTACCATGGAGTTCTCTCATCCAGTATTAGGCTCCATGCCTTCACATAGACATACATACACACATAAATCATGCATAGCATTACATACATTAACGCATGCATAATATGAACAATATTATAATCATAATTCCAATTAATTAACTATCCTCTAGATGCTTGGTTAATGCATCAAAGTCCCCAAGGTGTACACCGGTTGCCACCTGGGTCACTCATGACAGAGTTGGACTTCATAGCATTCACATATCAGTAAACCTCCAACGTGCCATACCTGGGTCACACATGACAAAGTTGGGCTTCTGATATGAACAACCTATAGCCTCCAAGGTCTCACTAACTGGGTCACTCATGACAAAGTTGGGCTAAGATCTCCTTATTCTATGTGTCATCGTCCGTACCATGCATAACTACCATCATCCCCTTAAGGCATAACCTGAGCCACTCATAGTAAAGTTGGATTTTTAGGTATTCTATGTGCGCACCACAGTTCTAGGGACTTACAATTCATGGGGCACAATACCCCAATCTATTTTTGGTTATGAGAAACTTCCCAAGGCATGTCATTAACATCCTTCATGATAAGTACAATACACATCAACAAGTGGTCTATTGGGCTTTCACCCTCAACCTTCTCCATAAGATTGTTAATCCTTTATGCATCATAACATGATCACAATGCAATCAAAACAACATCACATCAATTCATGCAACCCATCAAAACAATACATACATCATCATGCTTAAATCACTTTCAATAAATTATATCTCTTTAAACCCAATTCAGAATATCATACAAACTTCCATATCAATTAATATATTCCTAATAAACATAAATAAAATAATATAAAAAATAAATAAAAATATTTGGAAGATTTGATAGGGTCGTTGGTGGGGTCTTTGGTATGCTGAGGAACCTTCAGCAGTCCCCTCGGTTTGCCTAAGTTTCTCGCTGGCTTAATCCGAGAGCAGTTATTTTTCAGAAATGTCTTTGGTAGGGTCTTTGGTAGACCTTCGGTTTGCTTACGGGTCTACCTAAGTTTCTAGATTTCACAAATTTCTTGGTATTGCACTATATAATCGTTTTAACACTTAGAACATCATTAAATACATAAAATTTAATGATTAAACATAAAATAAGACACCAATTTATAATTAAATCAACAACATAACACATTATAAACTCACAATCATATATAACACATTAGGTAAACTTTCACATAGAAACTAAACCCTAATTCATCTATACAAAGAACAAGTATGCATATATGATCAATTAAGCACTAAAACTATCATGTGAACATATTAATAATATGTAATATATTCATAGAACAATATAAATACTAAACCTTAATACCCCTCAATCATACATCATGCGTCTACAATTTCTAGCAAACTCATCAACTATAAAACA
>JAUPMG010000014.1:26873732-26890107 GCA_031762675.1 Pachysandra terminalis
GGTTGGTTGTACGGCTCTTCTGAAGCCAATAGTTTTTATAGATTGGATTATTTATTATTTGAACTCTGATGTAATATTGTAGGTTTTATTTTCGCTATTTATATTCTGTTTTTATGAATTAAATTGAGTTGTCTCATGCCTTGTGTGATGCGAATCCATGGTCTAGCAATGGATCCCGAAGTCGCGTCTCAATATTCGTATCTTTTTTACATGGAAAGTCGTACCGAGTTTCAGTGTGACAATTAGTTCCGCACCTAAGTATCTAACTAGGGATGGGGACACCGAGTGGTTAAGACAAAAAAAGAGCAGGGGAGTTTTTGTGATGGCTGACTACTTTGGCGTGAATGTAATTTATCCACAAAAAAAAAAAAAAATACAGGAAATTTGTGCTTGGGGATAGAGTAAGAGCATCAGAGGAATTGCAAGTGCAACTGCTTGCTTGTTAGCAAGAGAAAGAGGGGACGAAGAACAAAAGAATGGACGTAGCCATTGCTTCTAACCCCACGTTGCTCTTTTCAACATCTCTTCCCCCATCATCTTTTCCTCGTCTTCCCATCCATATCTCATGTTCTGGTGTTAAAAAGTTACATCAGGGTTTAATGGGAAGGACCCACCACCACCACCACCATCATCACTGTTATAGTTCGGTCAGCAACGCTTTAGTATCTGCTTCTTCTTCTGTAGCAAGCAGCAGCGGCAGCTTGGAACTGAGAGAGTTAAGGGAGAGGTGCAATACATGGCAATGGAGGGGCCACGCCATCAATTACTTTGTTCAACAACATCCTCTTCACGGACCGAGTCCCGGAGCCGGAAACTCTTCTCCTCCGACTCTGCTTCTCGTTCACGGATTTGGGGCTTCCATCGCCCACTGGCGAAGGTTAGTTTCATCCACAAATATTACTTTTAAGGATAATTTCTTTGCTAGCCCCATTGCATACCCATGTTTACATATTCTCCCCAATGCTTTATGATCTTTCAGTGTTACCCGAAAAAGGAAAGTTTGGTTTCAATATCCCCCCCCCCCCCCCCCCCCCCCCCATAATCCCCAAAGTCCGTGTTTACCCTTATTTGTCTTGCCATGACTTTATTTGTCAAATTGGGATCGGTCTGCAGAATAGCAATTTTACAGATTTTGAATTCTTTGAAACTGAATTCTGTTGTTAGATTGCAATAGGAAATTGACAATAAAAAATTCTAGTTTTAATACTATTTCCAACTCAGTGTTTGGTTGACAAAGAATTCCATATAATAAAACTAGTGGAAGCCCCTTGCAATGCATGGGTGCAAATTAGGATTACCTCATTTGTAGTGAAGGTTGGCATTTCCAAGCAAAAGGTTTTTACAAAATGTACACAATTATGCTTGCCAAAAAAAAAAAAAAAATGTATACACAATTATAGAACAAATATTATAACAGGTGAGAACACGGTTAAAAAAATAGAGAAAATTGAATTTATCTCACTTTTGGTTCCATTGGACAGCAGTTCATGTTTGCTAACTCATTCACACTCTTATTTATTTGGAATTGGTGTATACATTTGTAAATAGAAGTGGGAGACATTTTTAACATGGCTTTCTAGTCCACAAAAATGGGATTTACTGAAATGTTTATAGGAATAGTTTAAATATTACATGGGCTATTATCCATCAAACCTACACTTCTTTGACCATATCCATATATGTATCTTCTATTCTGCACCCTTGAAAAAGACAACAAAGCTGGTCCATGAGAAAAAGGAAAAAATAATTAACACACCCGTATCAAGAAAAAAGAAATTTTAACTTAATCTTATTATTTTATACAAATCATTTTGGAGGCAGTAGAGGTTTTTCTCTATCGATCCTCATTTTTGAGAACGTTCAACTTTTTTGTGTGTTAAATAATTAATAAAAATGCTTCTTCTTTTTTTGTAAAGTTAATAAAAATGTTTACAATCATATACCTATACCTGATTAGAAGCCTACCAATAAATTTTTCCGAACTTATTTACTAAGTGGATCCTACTTAATGTTAGAAACCCAAATCTATTCTTTTTAGTTATTTCTTAATTTTTAAGAGCAATCAAAATCTTAGAAGCATAAAACCTTCTCAAAACACAGAAAAGCTATATAAAGAAAAAACTTTAGTTTTGGTGCCAGTAGCATGGTTTCAAGGATCGGCCGATACCGGTCCATACCGGCCGATCCGGACCGGGACCGGATGGGACCGGTCCGGTTCCAACCCGCGATACAAGCCTTTGTATCGCCGGGTTATGGACCGGCGGTCCGGCGACCGGTTGGTCCCTCCGGTCCGCTGACCGGTCCGGTGACCGATACCGCCGGTCGGCAGTCCGGCGACCGGTCCCGCCGATCCCACCGGTCCGGCCGGTCTAGCGCGATCTGAAATTTAAAATTTTTTTTTTTTCTGTACCGGTCCGTACCGGCGATCCGGACCGGAACCGGATGGAACCGGTCCGGCGACCGGTTCCGGTATTTAAAACCCTGGCTAGTAGGAGACCTAAATCAATGAGACATATTATTACTTTTTACCTCTTTAAACTCTTGAACATAACTACATTATTTCAAAAAAAAAAAAAAAAAAGAAAAGAAAAGGAAAAATACAAAAATTATGAAGATAAAGTGAAAATATATTGACAATACCTTACATTTAATATTAAAAAAAAAGAAAAAGAAAAGAAAGAACTTGCATTTAGTCAGCTAGGTGACTCCTTCTAACCAGAAATCCATCTCTTGATGAACTGAAAGTTGGATCCCATGTTAAGGAAACTTGTCTTCTTGACTCCAAAGAAGAAAACAATTAAAAATTATCTATATAAGCTAAGCTAATAGTTCAGAAAAAAAAAAGTGGATAAAAACGTGAATGTACCTCATACACCATTTGTTGCCTCAAATGGAGAGTAAAGATTGTACCACATACTCTCCTTACTTTAAAGTCTTCAGACAGCATCCACTTTAAATAACTCCAAAATCATAAGTTCGATGCCTCAAAACCATCGTTCTACAACCAAGCATTGTCAAATCAAAGACAATGACCACCTAAACAATTTATATTCTGCTTAAACCAAAACACTCTGTACCTTCAAATCACATCCAAAGCATTAAATTATCATAGAAACAATATAAAATTTTCACTCAATAGAGTCAGACATAGTTAAACCTACAATTAGAGGAAGAATATAATTTGAAAAAAGAACATAAATCAGAATTGCTAAAGCCATAAGACCATATCTAATAATAAATCAGAGATTAAGCAATCAATGAAAGAACCAATTAACAAATCATAATGATGATCATCACTGTTATTCGTATAATAGCATCAAAGATTCAACCTTATATTTGATCTCCTCTTAACTTTGGATTCTACTCGGAATAACCATCCTTGTTGTTTACTGCTTTCAACCCTGTCTTTATTTTTAATAAATGACAAAGCAAAAGAGACACATGACAAATTAAAAAGAAAAACGAAAGGTAAATAGTAAAAGGAAAAACAAACTATAGAGATAAATATTTTTATTTATTTATTTATTTATTTTTTGAGAAAATACACTTTTCATCTTTACCTTCTTTGAGATTCTCACTTATTGTTCTAGTGTTAGATAAGACATTTTGGAGAAAGATACAGTGCATGGAGTCAAAAGAGATGTGGGTTGGTGGGTGAGAGAGGTTAACGAGTTGTTAATGAGATTTGTTAATATCCCTAAGATTATTCTTAATTATTATTTTATTTTTTATTTTAAATTATTATATAGATTTTTACAATGATTTTAGGAAAGTGAAATAACAATTTTAGAATTTGGCTTTGGAGTTTGGGAGGATAAGATATGAAGATGCATCAAGCTTGAATCAATCCTCTTATCCCCAAAAGAGTAGCAATAATTACACCCAAATCTATCAAACCCACTCCAGCACACAGACTTATTTGGAGCCTTAACAGAATGCCCCAATCCCTTAACATATATATCATTGCAGAGATTGATAGAACCTCATATTAGGATCATCTTTGCACTTCCCCATGCACTTGCATCCAACATATTACGAAAGAGGAAGAAAATCATAAAATCAGAAATTCTATTGAGAGATTGAAGACTCATATACCCACTTTGATTGTGGATGTTAAAGAGGCTTCTGTTCCACAATGCCACATGGCTCATTCACAAAGAAAACAACATGCATTAATATGTATGGAAAGAGAGAATGCTGAGGATCAGATTCACCACAAAAGATGGAAGGAGTTAACATGAAGATCTTGAAGATTGTGTCTTCTTATATACTGAGAATCTTTCCTTATAACTACAATCTGTATTTTTGGATGTTTCCATATTAAAATAGGAAACTTACTCACTTATCTCTTGTAGCAATTGCACAGTCATTGTACAACCATCTATTTAAAGGAGAATACACATGTCTCAAACTCATCTTGAGAAGAGAGAAACTATTCAAACATTCTACTGTTCATTAAAAAATTTTATGGTACCGGAGCCATTAAACCTTTTGGCTTCATCCTCAACTGTGAAATATCCTTATCCATGAAATCTGAATGTTGGAAATTTTGTGTCACTAAAACTGACACAATCCAGCTTTCTTCTCTGAAAAACCCAAATTCTGGGATTGATCGAAAGTCAAGATATGGCTTGCTTTTCAATGGAGAGATTCAAATACCAGAACAAAAAATTAGCATTGCTGATGAAGAGAGTAACAAGGAGACTGATAATCCAGAATACATCAAGTGGAGACGCTTAGATCATCTACTACGTGGCTGGATTACAGGCACACTCTCTGAAGAAATACTTGGAATTGTCGTTGGATTTGACACTGCAACAGAAGTTTGGAAAGCTCTGGAAGAATCATTTGCTCAAGGATCCCAATAGAGGGAGTTTTATCTTCATCAACAACTCCAACTTCATAGAAAGGGTACATCAAGTTTCTCTGATTATACTCGTATATTTAAAGGATATTGGATGACTTAGCTGCAATTGGCGAGCTTGTAAGCGATAGGAATAAGGTCTTATGGCTTCTTAATGGCCTTGGCCCAGGGTATGAACCCTTTGTTACTTCAATGCTAAAGCCTCCTTTGTGATGACTTGCTTTTAAAGAGATGTAAATGAGTATTACATTAAAAGTTTTTAGTTTCAAGGTTTACCTAACAATGCCAACAGATTCTCTTGAAGTAGTCCTTAAGTTCCGTTAGCAATTGGAGCAGTCGGCAAGCGAGAGAAGAAGGTTTACTTTTCTTTTGGATGGGATCTAAGCTCATAAGCTACAGAGATTTGGAGTTTCTTATTGTTGCAAACTCTAGTTTTTAAGGTTATAGTGTATTTGCTAAAATCCCAAAAATTAGGAGAGTAAATTGTTTTTTTCAGACCAGCAAAGGGCTTTATTTATAAGTTTTCCGGGTTACACTATCGGCTCTTTAATAGAGGACAGTATAAATTCAGGCCCAAGCTGCACTTACCACTTGGCCTGTGGGACATTTAGCCTATATTACCTTCTATTCTTGCTGGATTTGGTTGAATTTTGGTCAATTCCTTCTTATTTTGAGATTTCCAAAAGGGGGATGATTCTAATTAAACTTTTGGGAATTATTCTTCCGCCCTTTAAAGCTAATTTTATCAGTCTTTGGGCCCCTGAAGTGCCCCACAATTGTAGTTTGGTCCTTCCCTACCTATAGACTCTTTGGAGTCACCCTAAATGGTCAATAAAATCATATTTTGAATTTCGGAACGCTTGGTTAACCTTATCCTCTTGCTTGCCAAGGCTTGCTATACTCAGTTTCATCAAGTACTGATGGTTCTGCATGCTTTTCATTATGGGAGAGGTCATCCTTGTGCAAAAATGGGTGTCAACACAACCCACATGGGGTCCTTTGCAGCTTGAGAATAAGAAGTGGGTTCAACAACATCCGAGTAGGCAAGAAAGCATTGGGGTATGGGATATCGTGAAGCGGTGAAATTGAATGGAAACTTAAGTTTAGGAATCCCATTCCGTAATCTATTGACCATTAGATAATGAGATGGTTAAGGTGGAGATATGTCAAGGTTTATGGATGGTGGAAGGAAGTGGAGACAAGGGAGATAAGAGGGGTCTTCACATGGGGAAGAAGAAATATGTGCTTTAGGTGTTGTAGATAGTGTAGATGGTGGTGAATTTGGTTGGATTGATGGATGTATGAAATAATCTCAGGTATATTTTTGTAATCTTCATATCTTAGGGGTGTTTGTGTGGATTTTATTTTATATTACATAAGTTGGAGGTCAGTGGGCACTAATTTTTAAGCCTCCAATCACTTGTTCTTCTTTTCTTCTTCTCTCATCTCTTCCCTTTGAATCTCAAATTTGGAGAACTTCATGGTATCAGAGCAAATTTGATCTACATTTCAGTTTTGAAACTTGCTTTCTTTTTCTATTTCCCTTCTTTTTTTATTCGTATAACCTTTTGGTGTGTTTTAGCTCGTCTGTTCTGATCTTAATCTAGGTTTTCCTTTCTTTTTGTTTTTCTCCTTGTTGGGTGGTGTGTTGCCACCAAGTTTGATGGAGCAGTTCCTTGAATGTTCAATGTAATCAAGGGATGTGTCAGTTTGCTGGATGTTATAGTTGCACCAGCCAATACTATGCTGGTTTTGCACTCTCCGGGGTTTCAATGGAGTGATTTAAGGCCCCATTGATCAAATTTAAGGTGGTTTGAGGGGGTGTGAGCAGTTTTGAAGTTTGTTCAGCCACAAGGTAGTTTGTTCTTTTGAGTATTACAGCATTTTGTAAGGTTGTTGTTCTACCGTTCCTTGTATTTGGGAGGCAGGCATCCTTCTTTGGATATTGTGTGAGGTCCGTATCTCCTAATTGGAGTTTTTTTTTTTTGGTGTGTGCGGGTGCTGGTTTATAGTTCTTCAGTTGATTCTCCGTTCAACCGTCAATAATGTCAACTCTTAAGTGATCCGGAAGTCAATTATGAAGCCAAAACTATGACTGAAACTGCAGCCTTTGTGATAATCCTAATATCTAGATTACTACAGTAAAGCTGGATGAGACTAACTATATGGAGTGGTCTAGATCAGCCTAATGTATAATGGTGGGAAAGTGAAGCTGAGCTACATCAATAGGAAGATTAAGACTCCAAATCCCTTTGATAATGGCTACGATAAGTGGGAGCAGGACAATATATTCATGTCTTGGCTTCCAGGCTCGATGACTTCAAAGATTCGTCGAATGGTATACTATCATGAGACAGCAAAAGAAATATGGGATAGGACTTAGGAGTTCCAGTACATATGGCCAGAAGAGGAATATTGCTAGGCTCTATTAGCTTCTATAGGAGATTAGTAATCTTCGTCAGGGGGAGTTGTCTGCTGTTACATATTATGACACTCTTCAAAGTCCTTGGGAAGAGAGATAATTCCCAATCATTGGAGTGTGAGAATAAGAAAGATAAACGTTGGTACTAGAAGCAAGTGGAAGACGATAGGATATTTGATTTTCTAGCTAGTCTTAATCCTGAGTTTGAAGTAAGGACAATGCCACTCTCCAATGGTATTCCATAGACAAAACAGAATGTTAGAATGATACAATAATGATAATAAGTGATATATAATGCAATACGGTATGTTGGTTCAGTTATTAATGAATGCAATGCATGTTGTGCACCTAAACAGATACAATCACCATGTGTGATCTAGATACAATCATATGCAACGCAATATGCATCTTTTTGGCATTCAAATAGTGTATGTTCCATACTAGATCCAATCCAAATACCCAAGATGTCCCACTAATGTGAATTCATCCCCCGAATACACAGCCTTGATGTAGGATTATTCCATGTGCGCATCATAGTTTCTAGGGGCTTCGACCTAGTAGGCACAATCCCCACACGTATTTTCGATCACGGGAACATATCCAAGGCATTACTAATGTGAAATCTCCTCAGTGAGCCAAACATTATCCGAGCTACTAGCAGAATTTCACTCGGCATTAAGCATAACAAGATGAAAATGGTTGGTCTATTGGGATAGTTAGTCCTTTAAAAATTTAAATCAATCCATTCGGGACTTCCTCACCAATATTATAATTCTCAGATTATAACATCACTCATTATAGCCATAAACTCCAGCAATATGGAATTATGGGATCAAGTCAAGGCATTAGACCCAATCTATGGTCATTATGCTCCATAGGCATATGTTGTGAAAGTGAATTGTACACATTAGCTAATCAAGTAGTTTGTGTACATGTGCAGATGTATTTTGAGATATAAAGCATGATCATAATGAGTTCTGGAACCATATCCATCCAATTCAAAATTTCACCCGTTGGGCAAACATAGCCAATCTTCCTCAAAAGGTCACATATGCAAAATATTCAATTTCAACGCCACATTTAGTCTAATTTGGGTTATATAAACATGCTTGCAAAAGTTCAACTCAAATAGAACAAGTCTCAAATTTTCGGTATACCGAATGGCTACCCTGGGGCTACCGAAAAGGGTTGCCACTGGGAATTTTGGCATACTTTCGGTATACCGAATTCCCTTAGCACCTTGGGCAGTAGCCCAAAACAAATACACACAGAGGGCTCGGCACCCTTTCGGTATACTGAGTCCTCCTCGGCACCTTGGCCAGAAACCAAATAAAACATCAAGGATGGTCGGCAGGCACCCTTTCACCGAATGGCTGCCGACTCAACCCAGAAATTGTGGTCGGCACCCTTTCAGTATACCGAATGGCTGCCGACGCACAGTACAAGCCCATAAATTTATTTAAAAATATTCTTAAGTCCTTTCTTCACCAAAACTTTATCAAAACACATATAGTAGATTTGAATTCTGAATAAAACCCATAATTATAAATCATTAACATCACACTAACTCACCTTGATCTTGTTATGGTGTTCAAACCCAGAAAATTGTTATCTCTATCATGTTTCCAATAAGGAGTAGAAGAAAGAGATATGCTATGTCATACTCAAGGAGTGTGACATATACACCTAGTTCATATCGAAAATAAAGCTCAACTTGAATACTTACCTCAGTTTGTTGTTTGGTGTTGAGTAGAATACCTTCTTCTTCTTCTTCTAGCTTGATCTTTTGCAATTCCAAGCCCTCCTCAAGCTGAAAGCTCCAGCAATTCTTCTTCTTCTTCTTCTCTCTCTCTCTCTCTCTCTCTCTCTCTCTCTTATCAATTATTAGTTTCATACGTCCAACTCTATAGCTTATATAGATTTTCCACTGAGTTTGTTTTAGTCTAGGAGTGTTACTAGTTTGGGATAATGTCTTAAATTCCAGCCCTTAGATTATATTAGATTAATTCTAACCTCAGATTAAGTGTCCTAGTTCTAGATGAACTAATCATTACTCCTTATCTAACTTAATCCTTATTAGATTGGTATTCTTTTTATTAAATCTCAGCCATTGAAATAATTTAAGTGTTCCTACGAAATCTCATCCACATTATAACTTATGAGAGTTATGATTGTGTGTGATGCACTTAGTTTCCTACAGTACAACCCACCAAACACAACAAGTCAAAGTCAAACCTGTAGCTAACTTACTAAAATTTTAAATTAACCCCTATTTTTTGGTTAATTACATAATAACCCCTATGAATTAGTTTGGATTATGACAACTCTAGTAGTTGATTTGAACTACTTGTATTAAAATTTATGTGGGACAAGGTTTTAAGTTTCCAAATTTACGTGCTATCATGGTTGTGAAAACTATTTATATTTATTTTACTATGATCAGTAAGGGACTAACATTAATATTTCATGGCTTATTTCCCTTGTAAGAATCCATTCAAAAATCATAATTGTTTGAAACAGTCTTGTTATAAATGTGCCTTAACAATGTTGTTAGTGTCTTCTTCTAATCCTACATGCTTATTCAATGTCTTTGTCTAATTATTTATAAAAATAGCCTCTTTAAATCACCTTGTCCCATTGAAATTTATTATATCTGTCCTCCATCCCTCTCCTTTTATCTGTCTTGATCGTGGAGTCCATTTTTCCTCATCATGCTTGCTAATAATAATAAATCAATGTCTTTTGCACCATTTCTTTGAATAAATAACTGTGAGATTTTATTGCATGGGTTATGCATGGCCTCTCTTGCAACCTTCTTAGCATTCTTTTAGCATTTTCAAATACTCTTTGGGATTTCATGCCCAGTCCCTTGGCTAGCCTTGCAGTAGAACCTTTTCCCTGTAATACCTTTGAAATCGAAGTATTCTATTGTTGAACCTCGGCATTTGATATCTTTTCCTCTTAATGATACCCAAAATTATAGTTGGCAATTTCCAACCCGACCCGCCAACCTGCCCGAGTTTTAGCGGGGTCGGGTTTAAGTTTTCAACCCATGGGTTGGGTTTGGGTTTGAGTGCTTTTAACCCGCAAATAAACGGGTCGGGTTTGGGTACCCCTTTTGACCCGTCGGGTTATTATACTAAACGTTATACTATTTTAGTACACCTTAAAAATATATACCAACTATATATATGTGCACACACAGAGGTATTTTCTTTCCCATTTTCCCTCTTTCTTTCCTCTCCCTCTTTCTCTACTATACGTTTTACTATTTTAGTAGACCTTAAAAATATATACCAACTATATATATACATATATGCACTCACATATAGGTAATTTCTTTCCCATTTTCCCTGTCTTTCTTTCTCTCTCTCTCTCTCTCTCATATAATAGATCTAGCTTGCTAGAGGCTAGAGCATCAAAGAAGTGGAGAATATTGTAAATTAAATTGCATTATTATTGTTTACATGAGATTAAATAAAATTATAGAGAAAAAATGAGTACTAAATTACAATATCATTACAACTTGTAATCATGTTTATTATACAAGAGATTAGATGGGGTATTTAAAAATAAATAATAAAAAATTTAGTATAATTAAACGGGTTAAGGCGGGTTGGTTGCAGGTTTGATTATTTCAATCCGTTTATTAAATGGGCGGGTTTGGGTTGAGAGCTAAGCTGTTAATAAACATATCAACCCAACCCGAACCCGCCCAATTGCCACCTCTACCCAAAATCTATTTTACAGTTTAGAAGAATCCCATTTAGATGATCATCAAATAATTTCTGCTTCTAAATTCCAGATTTATGCTTTGATTAGGTTTGCTTCATTTGTTTTTCAGTTACCTTTTGAGATTTGGATTTCATTGGTATTTGAAGAATTTGACCACAAACTTCTGGTCCATTGATATTTAAGAGAGTACTTAAGTAATTCTGGTGAAAATATTTCAATAGAGTTGCATTTTTTATATTTATTTTTCTTTTTCTTAAATTTTGAGTTTTTGTCTAGTTGAATTTTCAGGAATATTGGTGTACTAGCTCAAAGTAACACCGTTTATGCCATTGATCTGCTTGGTTTTGGTGATTCAGATAAGCCAGCAGGTTTTGCTTATACAATGGAAGTATGGGCCCAGGTATTTCTTTAACTATGCTCCAATCAGGTAATTCTTTATATTATTGTCCTCAAATCTTTTTGCACTGTTGATCTCTGCTGATGACCCCACTGGTAACCTTTGAACAGTTGATCTTGGATTTCTTGGACCAAATTGTTCAGAAGCCAACTGTACTTGTAGGAAACTCTGTTGGAAGTCTTGCTTGTGTTATTGCTGCCTCAGGTATGTTCAGAGGTTCTTTCTGGTTGCTGGAGAACATTTATTCTGTTTGTAGAACAATTATGAACATCTTACTTATCCTTTTAACGTCTGTTTTGGTTTCTTTTTCTCAAACCAGAATCTACACAGACACTAGTTCAAGGGCTTGTGCTGCTAAACTGCGCAGGTGGAATGAACAACAAGGCAATTGTTGATGATTGGAGAATCAAGTTGCTGTTGCCTTTGCTTTGGCTGTTGGACTTCTTATTGAAGCAACGGGGAATCGCATCAGCAGTCTTCGAACGTGTTAAACAGAGGTGTTGTTTGCTGTGATATTTGATGTTTTCTGGAAATACAAGGGGACTGAATGCAAAAATCTCATGCTTTTGGGCTGATGCAGAGAGACTCTGAGGAGCATCTTATTGTCTGTATATGGAAATAAGGAATCGGTGGATGAAGATTTAGTCGAGGTAAAATGACTCTCCTATGAATGGCGTTTTAGTATCATACATTTGCTCATGGTTGGTTTTACATTAAAATGCAGATCATCAAGGGGCCAGCTGACGATGAAGGGGCGCTTGATGCCTTTGTGTCTATTGTGACAGGTCCACCAGGGCCAAATCCTGTGCAGTTGATGCCGAGAATCTCGCTGCCTGTTCTGGTTTTATGGGGTGATACAGACCCATTTACCCCTATTGATGGCCCGGTGGGAAAATACTTTTCTTCCCTACCATCTCAATTGCCAAATCTAAGCATTTATGTATTGGAAGGAGTTGGGCATTGCCCCCATGATGATAGACCTGACTTAGTCCATCAAAAGCTGCTTCCTTGGTTGGCTGCTCTTCCTGCTTCATGATTCCACTCTGTGCTTGGAATGGTTGACAATCAATGTTGTTGGTTAAATTCCAAGTTTCATAAGGGATATACCTCCCTTGACAATAGTATTTAGTAAATTAGAATGTACATGCTATCTTTTTAGTCATTTTTACTGGCATGCCAATTTGTTATCCACCCTTGCTATGTGCAAAACATATCCACCTAACAAATTTTGGTGACTAAGGTTGGCTTTTCTTGAATTCTGTAAGGAAGTTATTTCTGTCGTGTGGCGAAGTGTCAAGGGATAGAACTTAGTTTTTGAAGTGGGCTAACTTGAAATGGGTCGGATCTAAATTTGTTATCGACCCAAAATCGTTTAACATTCATCCGATTAAATCGGATCTTTACCCAATTAGATGTCCATCGAGTGAGTTGGATTTGGATAAGTAGATCTGTTTATAATTAGATTCGGATCTAAAAAAAGTATAAAAACTCTAAAAGTAAAAATATAAAAGAAAATATGAACCCCTACATCCTAAATATTAAACCTTAAAATAATAAAATAAAAACCCTAAAAATTTTAAACCTTAAAATCTAAAAACCCTGAAAAGAAATATGAACCCTAAATATTAAACCTTAAAAGGAGATAAACCATAAAATCTAAAAACTAAAATAGAGCCCTATATTCGTTTATGTATTTTAAATTCTAATTATTTTATTTTATCAAAGTTTTTATTTATTTGAAAGAGATTTTTTTTAAGTGGTAAAACATGTAAAAGCTTATAAAAACTTACAAAAATCTAAAATTATCAAATTTGTAGAAATTGATTAGTGTCAAAACGACCAAATTTATCTTTAAGCAAACTTTTTTGGCTGTTAGAAGAGTAAATTTGATTAAAATATATATCTTTTAATTAGAAATGTGGCCAAAACTATCCCTTATTAGGCAAAGCTACCACTTTTGGCCGGAATCCGGCCTAACTGGCTGGGTTGACTAGCCCGGTTGACACTGGCAGCTCATGTCGGGCCGCTTGTGCCCACATGCTGTGCCGGGCCTGCATGTCGTGCTAGGCGGCTTGCGGGCCGTGCTGTTCCCGTGCTCTTAGTAGGCCATACCCAGGCATAGCACGCTACGCTGGAACCCCGGCCAGCACGGACACAGCTTAGGAACCATGCCTGAACTGGCTCGTGATCGGGACGACCCTCGAGCGGTACGACCCATTTACATCCCCTGTCGTCAGAGCTGGCAAAACTTGACCCAACCCGCCAACCCGTCTAAACGGGTTAGGGTCGATCTGTTTATTAAATGGATTGGGTTCTGGTTGAGGTTCTCTTGACCCGTTGGTAAACGGGACGAACCCGACCCAACCCGTATTATTATTATTTATTTATTAATTTAAAATTTTAAATAATAAAATAATAATAAAAATAAAATAATTAATTAATTAATTAATTACAATTTAAACGGGTTGGCAGGTTCAACCCATTTTATGGGATGGTTGGGTTTGGGTTGAGGTTTTCCTGACCCGCTGGTAAAACGGGTCGAACCCGACACAACCCGTTTAAACCTCGACCCGACCCGACCCAACCCAACCCGACTGTCGTCGAAACGGAGCCTAATAAAATAAAAGAGCAAATGCTTAAAAAAACTGGTTTACTCTTAGGAAGAAGTTCTTCTTTTCTTGGCATTTCTTGGGATCAGGAAGTGATTCTTGATATTTTTGGTTTCTTGTAAGCGATTCATGCTTGATTTCATGGAGCCCAACGACATTTATTAACAGATTAGTTAACATCACCATTAGCGCTTCTGAGAGAGAATGGAACGTTTGAAGCAGGAGAAAAAGCGAAGTGGAGGAGGGAGAAGAAGACGAGTCCTGTTTGCTGACTCTGCCTCTTGGAGAGAGTGGTTCGAGCTTCAATCTGGAGAAGGCAGTGTGCAGCCGTGGACTGTTCATGATGGTACCAAACCACTGGGACCCATCCACCAAAACCCTCCAACGTCCCTTGCACCTCTCCGATGCCACCACCTCCCTCCTCGTTCGTATCTCCCAACCCTCCTCCTCCTCTCTCCACCTCCTTGTCTTCGGCAGTCCTTCTCTCTGCGAGGAAGATCAACAGGCCTTGCTTGTATGCTATACATATTCATATTTGCACAACATTTCCTTCTTTCATTCCGACATTTTGAACTGAAATTTTTATTTCTTTTGTGTTTTCTTCAGGCTCAGGTCTCACGGATGCTGCATTTGTTACAAAGTGATGAAAGGAATGTAAGGGAGTTCCACAAGATCCACCCAGGAGCCAAGGAAAGCGGTTTTGGCCGAGTTTTTCGGTCCCCAACCCTGTTTGAGGACATGGTCTAGTGCATTCTTCTTTGCAACTGCTTGTAAGACCCTTTTTACTTCTCCCCCTCACTTTCCTCTTGTCATATGAAACTACTCAATTGTCATTCTCTTTCTTACTCTCTGTTTGTTTAATCAATGTGTGTGTGTAGCATTTTCTTTTCTTGTAATTTGTTTGCTGGCTAGCTCAAATTGTACACCCACGTGGAAAGAATTCTTACATGTCCACTATGCATAACATAGCCATGGTTATCCTAATGTTTTTCTTTATAATTGGTTTCCTCTTTATGGGGTGTGTCTCATTCGGCTCCAACCCATTGGCCAATCACAAGGAGACACATCGGTCAAAGTCGAGTAATATATAGACATGGTAATTAATTGTTGGAGACTCTCACCATTGTCTTTTCTTTGTTGTGTTGTGTTTGTAGTATATGATATAAGCCAAGTACGATGTGAGTTGCACAATACCAAAACAAAAAACAAAAATATTCTAATAAATACACCTTATTCGTAAACAGTACCACTGTATTCCTTTCAGCTTTTATTACGTGATTTGTCAACTTGACTTTGTAGATGCTGATGTCACTGCCTTTTGAATTGTAATTGCATGCTTATTACTATAGCACTAAGCACCCCTCCTCATCAAAGTTTTCCATGTCGATGTCACCTGTCATGTCACCAGGTTGACCTATTGATGTGTTGGTGATATGTCGCCGATATGAGGGAAAAAGGGGAAATCTGGGGGAAATGATGGGGAAATGTGGGGTTTTTGATAGGTTCCCCTCCTCCTCCAAGTTTTAAACAACCCTAATTAGTGTTCAAATACATCATTCATCAAAAAAATACCAAAACAAATGTCTACATATCAAGGGCATTGCTTGAGGGAGGTTCACCTACTCGCTGTGGGTGTGCAAGCTATGTAAAAATTGATGTAATATGATGTACTTAAGCTATATCCTCAAACATTGCATATCTCACAACTCAAAGTACATGAAAATAAACAAATAAGATACATAGCATACCAATTTTAAATCACAATTTCAAATTTTTTCAATCTGCTTTTTTATTTCGCAGAATAGTTAAACAGTTTCATAGTTAATATTTACTAATATACAATATTTATTTCATTTATTTCAATTTCTTTTTTACTTTTTGAAATCCCATGTCCCCACATGTCACTGACATGTCGAGAGACATGGGGGAAATATTGAAAAAAATTGAAAATTTTCCCCCATGTCGCTGACATGTTGCACGAAACCAGGGTAAAAATGATTTACCCTAAGGTTTTGTGTCCTCTTAGTCCAAATCGGCGACATGTCACCCGACGTGGGTGACATGTCGTCGACATTGTAAACACTGCTCCCCATCAAGAATCGGAGTACCCCTTAAAATGCCCCTTGATGATCCCCAATAATATCCTCCATCACTGCCTTTATTCTAGAAGCAAACACTTTTTCCTCAACTTTGTATGTGCTACTGATCTAGCTGATAGGTCTACAGTCTTTAATCTCCTCTGTACCTTATTGGAATCAACTATACAAAGGTTACATTTGAAGCACTGTGCTAAGTTTTTTTTTTTTCCTTCTATTTTTTTGATAAGCAATCATCAGATGCATATATAT
>JAUPMG010000014.1:26890207-26900955 GCA_031762675.1 Pachysandra terminalis
TGGAAGGTAAAAAGAGAGATCATTTTGTGAAGTGGTCAGAAGTTTGTAAGTCAAAGGAGGATGGCGGTCTTTCTCTGGGCAACATTCAAACCAGAAACAATGCTCTTCTCAGAAAATGGCTCTGGAGATTCAATAATGAGAGAGATTCATTGTGGAGAACCGTTATTGTCAACAAATACGGAACTCATGAAAATGGGTGGGACATCAGTCATTCAGCTGCTATTCGATCTGCTAGTCCTTGGAAAGCTATTTCTGATATATTTCATACTTTCCAAAAATGTGTGAGATTTTCGGTTGGGTCAGGGTTGTCTATTCGTTTTTGGTTGGATCTCTAGTGGGGGGATTCCATTCTAGCGTCCAAATTCCCAAGGATCTTTTGTCTTTCCACTTGTAATGAGTCTCTAGTTTCCGATTTGCTTAGCTGGTCAGAATTGGGTCTTTCTTGGAATCTTCCTCTCATTCGAGATCCTAGGCTGATTGATATTAATGAATTGGCTTCTTTGTTTGAACTCCTAAAAAATGTTTTTATTGATGCGAATACCCAGGATTCGAGAATTTGGTGTCCGGATCCAAGTGGTCGTTTCTCTCTTAAGTCCTTTTGTTCTATTCCTCGTCCAGATTAGGTGTTAAATCCCCCCACTTTTTCTACCTCCTCACTTTGAAAAGCCAGGATTCCTCTCAAAGTTAAAGCTTTTATTTGGTTGATTCTCTTATATCGGATAAACACTGTGGATATGTTGCAAAGAAGGAGACCTTATATGTGCTTGTCCCCCCAGGTGTGCCCAATGTGTCTTTGTTCTGGGGAATCTGTGGATCATTTGTTGTGGGCTGTTGTTGGGCAAGCCAAATATGAGAGTACTTTCTCAGATCAGTAGGGGTCGATTGGGTGAGGCCATGTTCTGTTCTTTTGCTGTTCTCTCAATGGAGATTTCCAACACTTGGCAAGAGGGGTCAGATCATATATGAACTGGTGTTTTTTGCTACTCTTTGGGGGATTTGGAAGGAAAGAAATAGCAGAATTTTTTATGACAAGAAAGTTAGTTTGGGAGTTTTGATAGATTCAATATAAAGTTTGGTGCCTTTTTGGGTAAGCATCTTACCAGAATTTAAGGACGTGTCCAGGTCAGATATTTTGCGATGTTGAGAGACTGTGATCCATATATAGATGGTTAGCGGTTCTGGGAGTTGGTGGTTGCCATATTTTTGGCTTTGTGTTTGAGTTGTCGTGTATTGTAGTTTTTTGCTTTGTATTTCCCCATCTTGGGGAAACCCTGTACTATCCTTCCTCTCTCTTTTAATAAAATCTTTTCATTATTCATCAAAAAAAGGATCATTTGATTAAACAAAGTGAAGGGTGGGCCTTGGGATCTCAAACTAAGAAGGTATATTTTTGATTGGGAAGTAGAAGAGGTTATAATATGATGGAGGAGATTCACAAGATAAAGGTGGGAGAGGGTGGGGATAAAAGAGTGTGGAGTGGGGGAGAAGCAGGTGGTTTCTCGGTTAAGGCTATGTACATCTCTATGTCTGGGGAGGGTAGTGGGGAGGGACCTTGGATGATAATTTGGTACGCGGGGTTTCCATCAAAGGTGTCTTTCTTTTTATGGGTTGCCACGTTTAATAAAATTCTCACGTGTGATAACCTCAAAAGGAGAGGGTAGTCTATGGCTTTGAGGTGCTGTTTTTGCAAGAAGGATGAAGAATCTGTCTCACATTTGCTTCTTCACTGCGACGTGTCAAGGAAAATCTGGATTTTCTTCATCAAAAGATTTAATCTAGAATGGGTTCATCAGAATCAGTTCATGGCTGAACTAAGTAGTTGGGGATGGAGGAATAAAAGAGGGGAAGGAGAAGAAGTTGCATCCTGTGGAACTTATGTCCAGCCGCAATAGCGTGGACTGTATGGGCTAAGAGAAATCAGTGGATCTTTAAAGAGTAGGAAAAGGATACACATAAGCTTATTGAAAATACCTTAGCATTACTGTTTTTGCGGACATCTAACTATTAAATATTCCGAGTTTGGCTGTACATGGGGCATGAAATGGGATACACATAGCTAGATACTTGTTAACACCTGTCTAGGATAGGTAATCTGTATACTTTTGTTATCATACAGGTTGTATACATTTTATATTTCTGTAAAGATTTAGGCCTGAAGGTCTTATTAATAGAAAGTTACTTTACTGATAAAAAAAAACATAAAGGACAAATGATAAGGATAAGTGATCATTAACTTTGATAGTTCCCTTTCCTGCTGCAGTGGAAATAGATATATCTGCAGTTCTCACTTTATCCTTAGCAGAAGATAAAGTATATGTGGAGAACGAAGATGTAATAGTAGTCATGTGAGCAGATGCATCGGAATCAATTACCTGATAAGTACTTGGAGTGGTGGAATTGACAGAAAGAGCTAAGGCAGTAGCACCTGGCTATGGAAAAGTAGTAGAGGTAGAGGCATCATATTGAGCCAGAATGCATGGCATCTGCTCAAACTCCCTGACAGAGAGACTAGGAAAAACATTAGGAATGTCGTAGATGGATCCACATAAGAAGAAACCATGGTAGGAGTAGATGATGCCTGTAGAGATAATGAAGGCTGATTCATGCAGCAGCATTCCCTTTGGCAATTTGAGGCTTCTTCTTTGGTTTCCAATTATCCGGCCTAAAACGGGGATGTTTACCCCAGTCACTACTTTCAACAGGTCCAATGTGATTAAAAAGTTGCAATGCAGCTGCTCCTTGCTGCTAGTACCTTTGTTTAGCTTATTCCCATTTTCCCTCCTTTGGAAGAGGAAGAGAAGTGCTGAATGCTCTGTGGCAGCATTAAAGAAGATATACCAGGTGCTGAATTCATGGTCTTCTTTCGGTTGGTCTCACTCTGGATCAAATAGGGTACTTGATCAATACCAGGGAATTGGTCCCTCCCTAAAATCTGCCCACGGGTCATATCAAACGCAAGACCAAGGCTGGTTAGAAAATTAAATATCTTATCCTCTTCCACTTGATTCCAGTACCAGTGTCGATCTTTCTCATTCTCCCACTCCAACAGCTGAGAATGATCTTGCTCTTCCTGAAGGCCTTGAAGATTGGCATAATGTGTAGCAACAGACAACTCCCTTGACAAAGATTACAAATCTCCCGAGCAAGCTGATAAACCGTAGCAATATTTCTCTTCTGGCCATATGTATTGGAGATCCTGTCCCATATTTCTTTTGTTGTCTCATGATAGTATAGTTAGTTTCATCCAGCTTTATTGTAGTAATGTGAATATTGAGATTATCATTAGACTGTAGTTTCAGTCATAGTTTTGGTTTCAAAACCAACTTTCAAATCACTTAGATTTATCATTATTGACGGCTGAACAGAGATCAGCTGAAGAACTAAAATCAGCACCCACACGCGCACAAAAAAAAGAAGAAGAAGCTCCAACTAGGAGAGATGGACCTCACACAAGATCCCAAGAATGACGCTTGCTCCCCAAATACAAGGAACAGTAGAAAAGCTACCTTACACAAGACTGTAATACTCAAAAGCAAAAACTTCCTTGTGGCTGCACAAATTCAGGTGCAATAAACACCACTTCAGACTGTTTTCACCCCTCAAACGACCTCAGATTTGATCAACAGGGAAAATCACTCCAGATCTGATCGAAAACTCCGTAGATTACAAAATTAGCATAGTATTGGCTGGTACAACGAGAACATCCAGCAAACTAATACATCCCTTGATTATATTGAATGTTCAAAGGCCTACTCCATCAAACTTAGTAGCAACACATCACTCAACAAGGAGAAAATCAAAAGGAAAAAGAAACCCTAGGTTGAGATTAGAATAGAAGAACTAAAATACACCCAAAGGTTACACGAATCAAGTGATAAGAGAAATAGAAAGAGAAAGCAAGTTTCAAACCTGAAATCTGGATCAGATTTCTGATCCATGAAATTTTTCCCGATTTCAGATTCAAGAGGAAGAGATGAGAAAGAAGAAAAGAAGAAGTGAGTGGAGGCTCAAAATAATAAGAGCCAGCTGACTCTTTCTCTAATTTATATAATGTAAAATAAAAGTTACACAAATACCTCCTGAGATACAGAAAATACACAAAACCCCCTGAGATTATTTCCTACAAAATCCTTTCTGTTAGGCTTAAGGAAGTGATGGTGTTGGTAGAGTCCCATCATTAAAGCACTTCCTTACAGGGTAAGCAAATTTTAGATTGTGCCTTGTTGTGAATAGCGTTTGGAGAAAAGATTCCTATCTTGCATTGCTGGTGAGAAAGTTTATGACAAAGTTAAATGAGAATTGTTTGATGTGTGTTAAATTCAATCGGTTTAGGGAAGAGGTGGCATATCTACAAATTGTCTTCGGTTTGAAGATGAATTGGATAAGAGTAGTCTCTTAGGTATATATGTTAATATTGATTTGCTCTAATCTTGTGTTGGTGCGTCAAGGTGTAGAATAGCAGTGGTTTTCAGATATATAGAACTTTCCTTGGGAGATAAGCCTTGCAATCTGCAGTTTTAGGCCCCCATCACTGAAAAGGTTTAGAAAAGATTTTTCATTTAGAAGAAAAATTATCCATCTTTAGTTTGTAGGGTCGCCCCGTTCAGGCCTTGTTAGGCAACCTTCCGATTTACACTTTTTCTCTTTCAAAGCTTCACCTAAGGTGATTAATGGGATAAAGAAGATTCAAAGTGATATTTTGGGAGGGTGATGGAGCTAGAAATGATAGTCTTTTAAGATGGGAAATGGTGTCTAGGGATTGAAGGGGTCTAACCTGCGCAACTCATTGGCGTGAAACTTGGCATTTTTGGGAAAGCTATGGAGATTCAAAATGGACATATATTGCTTATGGTGCAGAGTCATAATTAGCAAATATGGCATTCGTAAGAATGGCTGGGATATTAATCCTCATGTCAGGCTATAGAGTATCAGTTCTTGGAAGGTCATTTCTTTGGTTATTTCTCTATTCTATCCACTTTGTTCCATTTTGGGATCTGGCTCATGAATAAGTTTTTGGTTCGATAGTGGATGGGAAACGTTTGTCGTGTTGGCCCATTTTCCTCGAATCTTTAGATTCTTTGTTTTCGAGGATTCCAAGGAGGCAAGCATTCTTTCTTGGCGCCATAATGGTTTTGTATTGAACCCGCATTTTAGATGAGATTCCAAATGGTTGATTTGATTGAGTTGTCTTCCAGTTAGTATGCGAAAGACGTTCTATTGATTCCTTAGTTTTGGATCTTCGTGTCTAGATGTTTTGTAGTTCTCTATAAAATAATAAATCCGACATCTTTAGAAGAGAAGAAACTATATACTCTTGACAAGCTTGCGTCATGTGTACGAGTTAGGGAAGACAGTAGATCACCTATTTCTTCATTGCAATGGTTGCCCAAGGAGGTTTGGCATTCTTAGTTGAGATTAGTTGAGGTTGATTGGGTAATGTCGGGAAGTATTAGTTGTCTACTCAATCAGTGGAGATTCCTTGCACTAAGACAGAGGGGATGGTTGATGTATCATTCTCTTTTTATGCCATTTTCTTGTCCTTGTGGGGAGAGAGGAATATACGGATCACTGAGATTGTCGGAGCCAGGACTTAGATTATCATTGATTATGTGATGGCTATGGTAGCCATGTTGGTCTGCATATCTCTAGATTATAGAGTTATTTCGATGTTAAAGTTTATCAGAGAGTGGGCAATGGTTTACCTTCCACTGCTTTTGACTAGTAGGTTCTAGTGGGCTTAGAAGCCCCTAAGGGAGGGACTATCAAGCTGAACTTTGATGGCTGCTCTCTTGGTAACCTAAGGCTTTCTAGGATTGGTGTTATCTTCAAGGACATTCTTGAGTTCCATAGAGGGAACATTTTCTGTTTTGGAAGGTTGGAGGAAGGCTATATCTCAGACTTTTACGTCTTTGGAGGTGGAAGGGGATTCCTCTCAGTGATTTCTTTGCTTGCCAAACCACGGGAGTGCTCTTGGAGGAGCCTGGTTTATTTTGTTCATTTTTCTTGTACTTTGACTAACGATACATCTCAGTCTCTTTTGTGCCAACGTCAGCTAATGAACTGGTTGATAGGCTAGCCAAGGGATTCTCTTTTCATGGGTGTGCTTTCTGCGGAGATGTTGTTTGGATCGCATGTAGTAGAGCCAATAATTATGTTTTCATATTGGTCTTTGGTGTTCTTCCTTTCCTTTTTTTTTTCTCTCATTATCTTCTCTTAGTAGGTGGCACTTCTTTTTTGATACATTTTCTTCTATTGTTTAATACAACCTTCTTCGTTTGTCAAAAGAAAAAGAAAAAAGATAGTTGAGTATATATGATTAGACTGTAAGATTATCCATCAGTTCCTTAGAATATTCCATACTGATCAGTCTTATAACTTGATATAATATTGATGTTTCACCTATGCTTGGGAGTTCATACAAGCAACAACTAGGTTATTATGCAGTCCTTTGTACATTTATACTTAATTATGCCTGTAATTTATTACACAGGAGTTACTATAGTGCAGTGCATTTTTTCATTTATATGACCTAATGTCACTCATATGGTTGGCTGTTGTGGTAGTTTTTCTATTTCTAATCATGTTTATGGGGTATTACATCATTGAAACAGGTATTGTTTGAAGTTCCATGCATTTCCTTTTTTTTCTTAAGTTCTTCCATGTGTATCCACTAAGTTTTTTGGATTAGTATGCACATCGACGCTAATATTTTGAACCATGTATCTTGTTGTAAAGGCTTCAAAAAGAATCTGTTATGTTCATAAACCTGCTGAAGGCTTCAAACAAGATGAGCCTAGCCAATCATCCTTAGGCTGTAAATTCTTGGATCTATGTACTTCCCAAATTATGTGTCAATCACTTCTTTTTTCAGGTGGCCCAGGACTTTGACTCTGGCTAGAGCTCTTTGTGAACTTTAATTGGATCTAAATTGTCAATCATTTGATGAAACATTTTCTGAAGCTAACCATTTAAAATCATGGTGTTTGAAAACTGAAACTGAACATTTCCTTCCAAAGACTCCAGCAAAGAGAGAGTCAAAGAGAAAGCATGGAGTGAAGAAAATCTCCAAAAATTTAGCGAACAGATTTGCTGATACTGAAGTGGAGTTGGAAGCTGATGTGAACTTGGGGACGAATCATGACAGGCTGACTAATTCCGTGCAACTAATTGAGGAACAATGCCCAAGCTTGCTCTCATCTGTAGAAGATACTGATTCAAGTGAACGAAAAAACTGCAGTCAGCTTTTGAATAACAATGATAAAGCTGATGGCTGCCCAATTTCGAGTCTGCAGTTTTCAGAGGGAATAGAATCTTACTCTTCCTATAGAATGGGAAATTTTCCTAGCCCGAGAGAACTAGGAAGTATCAATGAAGCTTTTCTAGCAAAACGCTGCCATCTTGGCTATAGGGCCACGTGAATACTGAAGCTTGCACGGGATATTGTTGAAGACAAGATCCAACTAAAAGAATTTGAAGAAATTTGTAATGGAACAAGCCCATTCCACTGTAATGAGCTGGCAGAGAAGTTGAAGAAAATAGATGGATTTGGTCCTTATACTTGTGCAAATGTGCTTCAATGCATGGGATTGTACCATGTGATTCCAGCTGATACTGAAACTATCAGACATTTAAAAATGGTGTGTTTGGTTCTTCCTTGTTACATTATCTCAACTAGTTCGTTGGTGTTAAAGGTCCTGTAGTGCCAATCTGACGACTTCAATCTGTCAAAAAACATATTTTTATTATTAAATATTTCCTACTGTAGATGTTTGTGATACTTTAGTGTGTTGATGCAGGTCCATGGAATAAATGCCACCATTCAGAATGTTCAAATAGATATTGAGGATCTATTGGAATTATGCACCGTTTCAGTTGGCATACTGGTATATTCTACAACACAACATGGAGTATTCTGTCATCTTTTTTTTTTTTTGCCATGATCTGAATTCTGTCTTCTCAGATGTAAGTATCCTTATTTGGCTGCCCCGTTGATCAGGTCAGAGCTGTGGCACTTCTACGAGAAAAGGTTTGGTAAGCCAAGTGAAATGCTTCACTCTGATTATCAACTAATCACTTCCAGTAATATGAGAACCAGACAAATTTCCAGTAAAAGGAAGACTAAGATATCCTAATTGAGGCATTTTGCTTTGATTTGTGTGACTAAGATATCCTAATTAAGATTCCTTTTAATGTATGAAATTTACATTCAACTACATGATATGCATAAGAATAATTATAATTGCATAACATGGTTCATTCAATCCATACCGAATCATACACATCTATACATATGCAGGAACTAGATAAATAAATAAATAACTGATGCGTTTCACATATGTCTATAATCACATGGCATCAATGATCATGCAGATCAATACACCAATCAACAATATAGCCCACCAAGCATTTAATCATCACCATCCAATTTCACGGAATTAATCCCTATTTACATCTACTACGGGTCATACATAAGAATAAGTAGTTCATGATTCAACCTATCCGGTTTACACAATACCTTACAATTTAAGTCTCAAGGGTATGCAAGGGTTGATCAATTGTACAAAAGTAAAGATAATCAACATTAAGGTTTCATACTTCATTCGACTCCTAATGATCAATAATCATCACAACCATTCATGGGTATCGACATCTAAAATTTGAATATCAAATCCTATCGTCAAGTCCCTCTCAAAATGTCTCAAACAGTCTCATTAGTGGGTGTCATTGGTGGACTGGCGGGTCCACTGACCGAGTCTACAAGCTAAAAAAATGTGGTTCTTCGACGGGTCCGTCGGTGGATCGACGAATCCACCAACCAAAGCTCCTAAAGTCCAATGGCCTTCGGTGCCACCAACGAATCGTCCGACGCCCGTCGATGTGTGTCATCAGTGGACCGACGAGTCCACCGACCAAAACTCCTAAAAGGTAATAGTCCTTGTCGGCGGGTCCCATCGGTGGACCAATGTGCCACCGACAGTGTCCCCCTTGTAGTTGATTCGTCGGCGGATCCATCGATGCCACTACCGGGGCTGATCTATGCCCTAACTCGTCGGTGGACCGACGAACCTACCGATAGTAGTCGAAGTGATTTAAGCTTCGACGGTGGGTGCCGTCGGTAGATCGACCACCCACCGATGAACGCAATTTGGTGTTCTTCCAATCCAATCTGGTGTTCGCCCCAATTTGGTGTTCTTCCAATCCAATCTTTTTGGTCTCCTTCCTAAGGTTAAATTTGGTCTAAAATACAAAACCAAACTCATCAATCAGTCACACTAGTAATTGAAATCACATATCATACATTTAGAATCAAACAAACACAAAGAAATGAAGCAAGAATATTAACTGAGCAAAACTATATCTCAAGATATAAAATGCACAATTTTTTTTTTTTTTTTTTTTTATAACTTGGGTGTTCGGGCCTTAGGCCCGACTAATCCTAAGTAAGAGGCTTGCGCAGCAACCCACCGCCACGACCTCCCACTTAAATCCGAACCTGCCCAACTGGAGAATCGAATTTGAGACCGTGCGCCTAACCCACACAATCCCCTATTCGCCCTTACCAACTGAGCAACCCGGGGTGGGTTATAAAATGCACAATTATGAACACGAAATCATGTAATGTATGAATCAAAACAGTCAAGAATCATAAATCACAAATAAAACTCATGTTTTTTTCATGGAGATTATTCAAACATGGAATCCAAGAAGTACACAATGTACTTACCTCAAGCCAAAAACGAAATCCTTGCTCCAAGCTAGTCTTCTTGATGATCTTCTTCCTCTTCCCCTTCCTCTTGTTCTTGATCTTCTAGGTCTTCTTCTTTTCTTCTTGTTCTCCTCTTCTCAACACAACAAAAATGAGAGAAAGGTTAGAACCCCTCTCTTTTCTCTTCTCTCCTTAACTCTCAACCCTTAGATCTAGGTTTTCTTTAAGCGATAAAATTCCCACCCTTGATTCAGATTTTATGTGAGGGTGATAAGGTGTGTGCTCATGTAGGAGTTCTATGTTTGTTAGCCAATAAAAATAATTCTTAGCAAATTTTTCTTCAAAATCCTCAAGTCATTAAAACCTAACTCAAAAATTTTCAAAATCACACTTTTGGCCTAAAATTATTTATTAAAATTTTCAGGTCATTACAATTTGATAAGTGTGTAACAATTATCCTTTTAGACCTATTACCGCTACTTATTAGTCTTAGAATTATTATAATGAGAATGAATTAAAGCATTTATTTTGTTTTGCAGGTCTTATGAGAATAAAAGGAAAATGACTTAAATTAAGCCATTTAAAGCTTCATTGCTAATGATCAAGGACTCATTTCAAGCCTAATTATACCTTGAAGTCCATGTAGAAGACCCACGGTGGAAGCCCAAGCAAAGCCCAAAGGAATACGTTCAGAATCAGCCCAAACCAAGTCCCAGAAATACATTGTCGATCGATCTCCAGTTGGGATCGATCTACATTGTCGATCGATCGATGTTAGCGATCGAGCAGAATTGCCAGTTACAGAACAGAGCAGTTTTGTATTTTAGTCATAACTCCCTCAATTGAAGTCAGATGGAGGTGATATTGGTCCCGTTGGAAAGATAAAAAGATGCTCTACAACTTTGTCTTTAATGGTGCCATTCAAATTCCAATGTTTTCTATGTCAAAATCGAGTCGCAAGGGAACTATTCTGGGCAGTCCAAAAATAAAGCCGAAATTGGAGTTTTCTTTGGGAGAGTTCTTGCGGGATTAGAGTTCCAAT
>JAUPMG010000014.1:26908081-26922773 GCA_031762675.1 Pachysandra terminalis
TATTATTGATTTCTGATGATGTGATGTGTATGAGATATGTAATTCAGTTTTTACATATTTTCAGTGTATTGATTTTCTGCTGCGTACCTACTGGTAGTGTAGGTTTCTCTGGTTAGTTTTGAGTGGTTCCACCCCCAGGGTAGTTTATGTGTATGTGTTTGGATTTGGGGGTAAGAGTCAAGACTTGGAATTCGGGGCGTGACACCCGTGCCACTTACAGTATTCCCCCTTCTTGATCTCATCGGCCGGTGGCATTTTGTGCCCCTCCGGTAATTTGATGAATTTATCTTTTAATAGGTGGTCGAAGATCTCGTCCGCTTTAGATATGTTAAAGGAGAATTTCCTCCCTTTTTCAGGGAAACTCTTCTTTCCTTCTACTTGTGTGGTAGCCAATTTTTTCTTTAATGCCGTACAGGTAAAGGGTTTACTAGCTATCATTTCGGCCAATGCTAACTCGTAGTTGGGGTCTTGAAAATAAGCCCCAATAGTGGTCGTTTTCCTCTGGCTCTCCTCTTGTAGAATTCCCTCATACTTTGCTACCTTGGTCGATAATTCGTACATGTCTTCAAATTCCATCCCATCGAACTTCTTGTGAAGCTCAATATCCAAACCACTTTGGGCTAGTTTCACGAATTTTGTTTCAGGCAGCACTATCCTACATCTATTTCTTACCTTTTTAAACTGCCCTTTATGTATCTATCTGCCGTTTCATCTGGCAATTGTCTTAATCGAGCTAAATCGGCCATAGATACATTTGGTTTGGTCTGGTAGAATTGAGAGTGGGATTTTTCTTCCATCTCGGCTCAATGTTGGACCGAATTGGGGGGTAGGGTTATGTACCAAGCGAACGCTTGGCCAATCAGGGAGTTTCTAAACAGCCTCAATTTATGATAGTCACTTGGTGATAACTCTCCACATTGTACCGTAAATCAGCCCACGTGTTCAATGGTTGATTGAACATTTTCTCCTAAGAATAATGAAAAATCAGGGATTCTATATCCTCTGGGAAACTCATATCTGAGGTCTACTCAGTCAAGATATGGTTTACGATATGTTGGCCTAGATAGCCGTCTGACCGGCGTATTAGCCATGGCCTCCCTGACCCAGTGATATACTTGGTCTCTTTCCATTCTCTGAGCCGACTTAGGTGCCTGGATCTCAATGTTCGGCAATGCTTGGTCAACCCGCGCCGGGCCGTTTTGGCCAAGTGGCTCATTTCGATCGTTTGCTGGTCTTACTGGCATAGAAGCGTTAGACCTGGCTGGAGGTTGTTCGACGGGATTGAATATCCCGTTTCCATTAAAATTTCTCCTGGCCGAGCTTTCACTTTCTCCGGCTGAATTGTGTTCGTGCCTGATCAGGGATTCCATCTCAAAAGGCATCTTGTGAATCCTTCTACGATGGCCGCATAAGTGCGTCCTTGATCTGCGCCTACCCTTATTAAGGTATGGTTTATGGCTTGCAGAGCCATCAAAACACTATTATTAAATGAAGTGGATGGTGATCCTACCTCTGTACTTGGGATAGCTTGGCCTATTGTCTCAACCGTTGCTGTATTACTTTCTAGTACTTCCTCTTGGATAGTGTTCATGATGGGTAACACTCCTTCACGGTCATCGTCTCCTGACCGTCCACCAGTTCTAGTCTTAGGTGCCATTTAGCTTCATCAATAGTATCCCACCGGGCGTGCCTAAAGATGTTGGTCCCAAAAAGAGGCCAAGACCTCCTCTTTTCCAGGTCGGTTTCGCAAATGAGTCCTTCTCGGTCGTGAGGTCAGGTGGGTGTGGGTGTGCCAGAACTTTTACAAGTTCACCTGAAAGACAGGTTGTGTGAGTCAAACTGCGTACGTTGATGATTAAGGTAAATCGGTTGATGTATGATTGATTGTGAGTCAGACGATTGTATGGTTCTCGATCTTGAAGGATCAATGGTTGATCCAGAGAAACTGGTTTTACGCGATCAACAACACTTTATATAAACACTAGAACACAAGTCAACATGTAAACTTAAAAGGTAAACCTTCTAAGTGAAGACGTAACAAACAAACATATAACTAGAAGGCAAACCTTCTAATTAGATTGACAAGAAGTGAAATAAACAGGAATATACAAAACCTCCGGCGGTTCTTTAGGCTTCGATTGTGGGACGTGACTAGTCTACTTCACGGGTGCACAACTCTGCATGCAAGGGGTAAACGAGAGGGCTTCCATAAATCTCCTAACTGGGATTTCTCTGTGGCCGACTAGTTCGGGGGATGAAGTAGGTACAGTTGGATCCTTGTAGAAAAACTAAAGGGTAAACTACTGGTCACTGAGGATCAGACGTAATGCTGTAGCTGTTGGGTTGATTTGCTGAAGAGCTCTTCAATTGATTTGCTGTGGAGACCCATTCCGTCTTGATCGATCCCATTTTATGATCTTTCATTGCAACCGCTTTCGGTTGGTTGATAATGATAAGTTATTTTCCTCCCTTTTGCTGACGTCTGGCCCACTCCGTTGCTCCATGTTGGCAACACATTTTGCTTTGGTGATAAATTGAGCTCGCGCTAGCCTTTTGGGCCTATGCCCATTTAGTTCTTTGCCCCTCAGCCCGTGCGGTCTCAACGGCTTGTGGGATCTGGCTGATTTTAAGCGTTTTTGTTCTAGCTTAAACAAGAGGTATGTGTTATTAATGCATATCTCAAGGGAGGTAACTGTAATTTACCCAAGAGAAAAGGAAATGCAATCCTAGGGATACTAAGAAAGTGTGAGAGAAGGTAAAGAGTACACTTTTCTTGTATTGCGAGTGTGTTTACGACCACGGTTAGTTTGAATATACATTGTGAGAATTTTTTTTTTTTTGTCTTTTTTCTACATTGTCCTTCATAAGCATCCGAACGGGCTAAAGAAACCTGACATAATAGAGAGATATGGGCACACCTCCAAAAGCCAAGAGCACCACAATTAAACTTTAAGAGGAATGTATTCGTGTGTACTGCGTACTAGGATTTTTTTTATTTTTATTTTTTGGTAATATATGCGTACTAGATGACTCAGTTGATTGTTGTTTTCAGGGATGCAATTTGGGAAACCATTACCCTCCTGGCATTCATTTGCGTAGAGACGATCCCGAGGGGGCGGGCCCACCAAGACAGCACTGGAGGGTAAAATAGTATTTTCGCACCTCAAACTGTCTCTACGCCACAGGGCGACCGCAGGGATCCCGGCCCTTCATTTCCATAGTTTCTACCCCACTGGTTGTATTTACGTTAATAATGATTGATGACGATATATTGTGTAGGATGGACGTATATATATATATATATATATATACACACACACTTGGATGGTTCACTTTCCTTGATAGTCACTTAAAAACAATCCCTTATTAGTGGTGGAATGAGTGATACGTGTTCATCCGTAAGCTCATCCATTGCTAAAGCAGTACCTGTCAGAATCGTTATTTCTATTAGGTGAGTGATACCTTTCTCTTTGTCTTTTATTTTTTTTCTTCTGGGTAATCTATATTCCTCTTGCTTTGTCTTTTGTTTTACAAGCTTTCTTTTATCTTCAATTCATGTTAAGTCAGTTACTATTTGAGGTGCTAGTTATTAGGGGATTCTTTGAAGGATATATTTTTTTCATACTTTGTTGTTCCTGGAATCTGGGATTTTTTCGATCTGTCAATGTAACAACTTAAACCTTATAGATAGCAGTTATTTGGGTCTGAATGGATTATTATATTCAATTTACATTTTCTTGAGAAAAACCCTTGCCTGGGCCAAAACATTACAGGTATAGATTTTCTTAGCTTCACAATTTTTTTTTATTGATAGAGATCCATCGTCCAGATGCAAAATCTGAATTTGGGATGTTGACATTGATAAATTCTGAAAATGTGTGGTTGAAATGGAAATGGGGTCCTCAATATTCATTTTGTTCTTTAGTCTTAAGTTATATAAAGGGCTTCAGATGCCAGGAATCAACAAGCATATTGAAGCGGGTGAAGAAGAAGGTAAAGCTTGACCTGGACATTCTTCTTCCCATGGACACATGCTCACCTGATGAACCTCTTATTACAAGTGTAGATGTTGAGCCTGATTATGTTAAGAGGACACCCTTGTGGTTGTCTTTGTCCAAATGTGTACTTAAAAGTGTAATGTGGGCAGTTTTCATTGCCTTGGTTGCCCTTATTTTTCTGTACCCTACAGAATTCGCGCAGGGATTGTACCAGAAATGGATTCAAGCTTTGAATGGAAGTGTTTTTGGAATCACAGGTAGGTGATTACCTTTCTCTTTCATTATATCACCCTTATATTTACTGACTGCATGATAATCTTGAATTTCACCTTGCAAACTGCAGGAAGCTTGCTCCTCACATTCAGCGGCCCAATTCTTATTATTGCATTTCTGTCAATCATATATCTAATTGCCTCAGGGGAAGAGGATTTCAACGAGTAAGTAATTTGCAGTGAGATTTTCCCTCTGTTCTTATTTACCTAACCACAAAGTGGAACCATGCCCATCATTTATTCCCTAAATTGCAATTTTCCTAATACTTGTAGGAATAAGAAACCAAAATATCCAAGCTTCCGTTTATGGACGTTTCCTATTCTTGTGGATGGACCATTTGGGGTCGTTTCTGCTACTGAATTGATTGGGATACTCCTCTTCACAGTATATGTTCTGTGGGCTATTTCTATTTATGCCATGAATGCCTTCAATGAAATATCCAATTTCCACTTGCCTTCTAAAGAGAAAAGGTATAATGCTTAACATGATACAATCAGGCTTGCATCTTTTGCTGGGATAAATAACTAGAGTTCCTTTTGAAAAATTTCAGTAGATGGGGATGCCTTTATGGTGACTTTGTGCCTTCAAGAATTCAAGTCTAAGGCTGTATATTTGACAGGTCTTGATTATGTGTGCTTAGCTCATGCTGGTTCCGTCTGATCTTACGTTTTCTTTGATACTTCTAAAAACTAAGAGCTTTTGTACCTTAAAAGAAGAAAGCCATTTAACTTGGAAAGCTATACACTCCATACAATCTTGAATAAACGTTGTATTCTTATGTGTATGTTTTTACATCCTGAAGGATGACCGCTTCTAACTGCACATCTATTGGCACCCGAACATGTATCATAATCCCGATCTTGGGTGACCAATTAGATTCATCTTCTAATATGAGGACTTTTACCTTGATTGAGTTCCTAGTAGCTTGCTTAACTGTAGTCCGTTGTTCAGTTTTGTCGAATTCATTGTGGATCCAAAAAGTTGTATTTTTCAGGAACTTTTTTTGAGAAAAAAGTGTATGCTCTATTTAGATGGATTAGGAATGGTTTTGGATTCCTTAATGATAATCTATAATTTGGGGGGTTCTACAAAAGGGTTCTTAAGAAGACTAGTCTTGGAGAAACTGGTTTTCTCCTTAGGAAGAGTTATCCATGGTGGAGATGTGAAGGATTTTATCCTGAGGGAGATGTTTGCATGGTTATGGGCCTTTTATATGTGTCCTGTTGCTCTATGAAGAAGTGTTTGCTCTTGGGTATTTCAGAGACTGGTTATATAGTGAAGTGTTGAGATTGTTGCCTCATTATGGGGCTCTTTTTAACAGTGTGTTTTGTGGGTGGGAGTATGATTTTTGTTATGAGCATTTATGTGGCTCTTTTTGGTTTAGGCTAAGGTGGCGTGTTCTTTCTTGGTTTTTGTCTTTTGGGGTTGCTTCTTCGAACACTTTTCTATCTGCAATCTCCATTATCATGGAAGTTCTTGATCATCTTCTCGCATGGATATATATCCTTGTTTGGTGGTTTGCTTTTTGTTTTCTTTATTTTTCTCTGGTTATCTTTTCACACCTTGCATACCCATGATCAGGGCGATTTTCCATAACATCTAACACTAGAATTAGTTAGCTTGTACCAGTATTTTGTAGGACAGATTAGCAGTAAAGTAAATTAGAAAAAAACATGTCTCTTTATAAGCTCGCACTGGGGAAAACATAGTACTTCATAGTTCATGATGCTGCACAGCCTATAATTATTTGTGAACTGTTACAGCACTTTCTAGTATATTGTTTTATTTTTTCTGCTCTCTCTCTCTCTCTCTCTCTCTCTCTCTCTCTCTCTCTCTCTCTCTCTCTCTCTCTCGGGGCTGATATGTATTCTAATATTTGATTACTTGATGATTGATTATCACATGTTACATATATTTGAAATTTGGCTATTGTATTTTTCTTTTGTCCCTTTTTCCTATTCTATTGGAGCACAAGTAGTAGCCTTATCATTTAAAGACTTGTTTCATTATCTTGTTTTACTTATAAATTTAACAATTTTTTTTTCAGTTTTCTTATGTTGGAAATAATGGGGCTTCGTCTTGGTTCTATTGGATTGTTTTGCTTGGCATTTCTGTTTCTACCAATTGCTAGGGGTTCAGTTCTTCTCCGCGTCATAGATATTCCCTTTGATCATGCAACCAGATATCACGTATGGTTGGGACATCTCACAATGATGATCTTTACTTTACATGGAGTATGCTACATAGTCGTGTGGGCAATGCAGGGCAACCTCCTACATGAAGTGAGTTCTATCTGTTGACTTCCACTTACATATGTGTGTGTGTGTGGGTGCTTGGGAAGCTGTTCTCCACAGCACACCTTGGAGGTAGCCAAGTAATGCTCTTGTTGATAACTTCACGTTTCATTGCATTTCACCCCTAGAACATTTGAGAAACTTCCTTTATCTTTTATTTTAGTATTTTCAAGGTGTTTCTAAGCTTTTATGTGATGTTCAAGTAATAAACTAATAACTTTGTGTGGCCATAAATGTTTTAAACGGGTAAAATTCTAGTTAAATTACCATTTAATAATTAGAATTGTTCTCTTTTTATTGAAATGAGAAGACAATACCAAGGAAGTCTCAATACTAACATGATTGAGTTAGGAAACTTGGTTTTAAAGACATAATAGAAATGTCAAACTTAAGTTTAGAGTCAAATCAAATATTTAAAAATGGATATAATTGATAATTGATTTTTCCTGATGGACCCGTTTCTGTTGCATGTTAGTTTTCGAGTAAACAAGAAAATCAGAACCATTGTTGTTTTTATAGATTTTCTGTGATTTAAAATTTATTAAATTAATGTGGCTTTTAAAGTTACTAACGGGTAGCACGTGCAGTACTGCACGTAGATAGTTAAAAAAATTAAATTATCACAAAACAGTTAATAAATAATTTGATTCTAAAAGATAAAATATGGGAGATCTTTGAGTTTTTATTAATTCCTCTAAAGCTTCTCAATTCTAGTGGCTTTCTCAATCCTACCTCCAAGTCCTTCCTCCGAATTCTAAACAGGGAAAGAAAGTATATAGGGAGATTAGCAAGAGTAGATTGAATAAAAGTTATCCTACCTCCAAAAGAAAAGTAGTTCCTCCTTTAAGACACCACTCTACTTGTCTTTTGGGACTTGTATATGCATACATATTGCATATGTACAAACACACACATACAGACATATCTATTTATGTTACTTAATTTGTTTCCAACATGCAGTTGATGGAGTGGAAAAATATTGGTATTGCCAATCTTCCTGGGGTAATCAGCCTTTTAGCTGGTCTACTAATGTGGGTGACATCACTCAATCCAGTGAGGAAGCAATATTTTGAGCTCTTCTTCTACACGCATCAACTATACATGGTTTTTGTTATTTTCTTGGCCTTGCATGTTAGTGACTTTATTTTCAGTATAACAGCTGGAGGGATATTCCTTTTCCTGCTTGATCGCTTTCTGAGATTCTGGCAATCACGACAGAATGTCGATGTAATTTCAACCACATGCCTTCCTTGTGGAACAGTAGAGTTGGTCCTTTCAAAACCCCCCAAGTTAATACTAGTTATCATTCAACTTGTTTCCTTATTTAGCTTTGTTATACTACACAGGTTGACTCTCTCTCTCTCTCTCTCTCTCTCTCTCTCTCTCTCTCTCTCTCTCAACATAGGTATGAGGTATAATGCCCTAAGTTTTATTTTCCTTCAAGTGCGGGAATTATCTTGGCTTCAGTGGCATCCGTTCAGTGTTTCCTCCAGTCCTCTTGTCGGTAGATATCATCTTTCAGTTCTTATAAAGGTTCTCGGGCAATGGACTGATAAGCTGAGAGGGACAATTTCAAATATTCCCGAGGAAGAAGAATCTCAAAAAGACTTAACGATCCATCCTTATTCTAGGATAACAGCTTCTGTTGAGGGGCCTTATGGACACGAGTCACCATACCATTTGATGTACGTACTCTCTATGGTTTCCATTCATGTGCATGATAGAAAGTGTTAGATATGGTTTAATTGCATTTATGGTTTGTAGTGATACCGTTTGGTTACTGTAGAAGTTGCGATGGTGATTGCGGCTTGTTTATATTTCTCTGCATAATTAATCATTGGTTACATATTGGTTGATTGACTGATATAAGCAGCATTTTCTTCTATTAGGTATGAGAACCTTATTCTGGTAGCAGGAGGCATTGGGATCTCTCCTTTCGTGGCTATCTTGAGTGACATCCTCTACCGTATTAAAGACAGGGAACCTTGTCGACCACGAAATGTTTTAGTTGTTTGGGCCATGAAAAGGACAAAGGAACTTTCTCTTCTTTCTGCAATTGACATGGATTCAACATGTCCATCTTTCTGTGATAAACTGCATCTTGAGATTCAAACTTATGTCACTCGAGAATCAGAGTCTCCATTGGTACGTGCAGGCATTTAGGCTTTTCCTTCACTACGTATCTTTATGCATAACTTTGATCAATTTTGCAACTATGAAAATAGTCTGTAAGCATCTTCATGTCAATTGCAGGAAGAGGGAATACTTGACAAGACAATTAACTCCCAAATTTTCCCCATTGTCAATGGAAATAGCATGTCTGGTTTGGTTGGTACAGGAAATAAGATATGGTCTGGAGTATATGTTATTTTATCTACTGTTGGTTTTATTATCTTACTGGGTTTGATGGATAGATTTTACATTAAACGTTTTGGTATATCATCTTGGTGGTTCAAAGGGCTTCTATTTGTGGTATGTATGGTTGCAAGTGTTGTTGTCTTTGGAGGTCTTGTGATTATCTTATGGCATCTCTGGGAAAGCAGAGTTTCAGATGAAAAGAAATATATGAATGATGGCGAAAAGGGTGATTCAAAGCAGCGTCATAAGCCAGCAAAACATGCTAATGCAAGCCAGCAAAATCATGTTTTTTCAAGTACCATTCATTATGGCCACCGACCAGACTTCAAAGGTAAGTCTCCAATGCGTGTTATTTTCAGTTAAAAGAAATACAAACATGCTTTGTTGACATAGTTCTATATGATCTGGATCATGGATATTAGCTGTTTGTGCACAGATGTGCTTGTGCTACTACTTAGTATAAATTTACCATGCATGGGCGACTACCATGCATAAGAGGGTATTAACTCTTCTTTTAAACCTAACAATATCAGTTTTGCAAATATAGGATTCAAGCGTTCCCGTGGATGTCATTTGATGTTCATGGTTGCATGTTAATGTGTCTCCTAGGGATCATATCATCTACTTCCCTCATAATAACTGGGACTAGATCCATTTGGTGCATAAAACATGTACTGTACAAGGGTGTTTTCATAATATAATACACCCAATAAAGATGCTTTTGTCACTTCGGTGCAAGTGTCATGTGCCCATTCGTTCCAACTATCAAGTTCTTATGGGAACATAGGACCTGGTATCTTCCCTTCCTATCTTGGGTTTCTTTGTTTTCAGATATTTGAATATGGGCAAACATTTTTTTTTTCATTTTTAAGTAGGTAGATAAACCTTAAATGCCTTCTTAGTGCCATGTTCTGTCAATCCTTACTATGCCCCAAAATAAAAAACTTCCCCTTGATAAGTCAACTTAAACCACAGGTTCCACTTGGAGTGCTTCCCATTTTTCATTAAATCAACTTAGGCATGAATTCTGTGTCACCATTCCGCCCTCTTTAGTATTATACCTTATATTAAAGTGTGAGTTAAATATTTTCTTACAACTTTAATCCATGTCCTTTTTGTTCATCCCTTTTTTCATTTAGAACTCAAAGCTGTACTGAAGTACAGCTTTAAGTTCAATCCATGTCCTCTTGTTGATAGTGTTGTCATTGCTAGGCATGACCTAACCATCTCAATTAGCCTCTCATTGTGTCACCTACTTGGGCTATCCTGGGTTCTCTATTCTGTGTTCATTTCCTATTTTGTCCTTCCTGGAGGCTATCCTGGGTTCTCTCTTCTGTGGTCCTACAGCCTTTATACACAAATGTATACTAAATAATACTAAATAAAGCAGATTGCTGTGTGTGTGTGTGTGTGTGTGTGTGTGGCTTCTTGGACATAGAAGTCTCTCTCTCTCTCTCTCTCTAAATAATCTATTAATAATCAAGAAAGGTACACTAAAGATGTTATAGTGTTCCCTTCTATAGTTTATATTTCCTTAAGCAAGGGCAGGATATATTGTAATAGTACTCTTTCATCTCTGAAATAAAATTATTTATAATTCTATTTAAGGAAACGAAAACAACAAGAAAATGCCTTATCCCAACTAGTTGGGATCCATAACACAAATCTTGTTCCTCCATCTCAATTTGTCAAAATATAGATTGTGTATCCAAATCCCCTTGGACTGAATTCACCTAAACTGCTTATGGTCTTCCTTTGCACTCTTAGATTGTTACCTTCTCAAATCAGCCTCCCTAGGTATCCACTTTACACACCCAAACCATCTTAACCTAATTTTGCTTTATCTTATTTTCTATATGGGTAACACCTAGACACTCTTGGATGTGTTTATTCCTCACCTTATCTTTCCTATTTTTCCCGCACATCCATCTTAACATCGCTATCTCAACAACGCTCATCCTATGCATATTTGCTTCTTTGTAGCTCAACATTCTGATCCATACATCATGGTAAGTCTAATAGCTTTCCTATAAAATTTCCTTTTAGCTTGAATAGAATACATTAGTCACAGTACCCTTTAGAAGCACCTCTCCACTTAAGCCATCTAGCTCTAATTTGATGTGCGAATTCCTCATAAATATCCCCATCTTTATGAATTATCGATCTAGGATAATGGATATGATTGCTTTAAGGAATCTATTGATTCTTAATTCTTATCATTGCTTCATCTCTACTATCATTCCGTATACTCAATCTTCAGTTATTTTAAAACCTATTAGTTTCATTTTATTCCCTCCATAATTCTAGTTTTACATTTTTTCCCTCCTTAGTAAGGTCAACCAAACTTACATAGTTATGAATCTATGTATGCATATACATGGCATATATTCATGTACAGACACGAGCACAAAAAGTACCATTATTGCGTGGTAGAGTTGTTTTTCCCGATCCGTTGTAACTGAAAACTGATTTTCACTGTCAAATACGTAGAGTGTCAGAAATTGGAGATATCGACTGTAGTAGGACTTGTTTTTTCCCCCTTTTGAGAAGTGCAAGTAAAATTTGGCGAATATCGAAGAGGTTCCATGCTTGCTATGTACCTTTTTTAATTGGCTGATGGTGTAGGCTCACCACATGTACAACGTTTTTTTAGAAACTGTGGCCCCTATTGTATAATCCAATCAGGTGGGCAAAGGAGTGAGAATTGAAACGTTCCATTGCAAGTTATGCTACCAGTCCTCTTTTTATTTTTTAATTTCTATATTTCTTTTTTAAAGGAAGGTACCCAGGTTTGTGTGTCACTTTACTAGCCATGCTAGCTGGCATCTTCTACATAGGACAGTGCATTCTGTCAGTGATAAAACAGTTATGTAATACTAATTTATAGTAGTAGAAACATGATAAATAAAGGTGAATGTTTTGGAGCAGCAATATATATATATATATATATTTAAAGAAACTAAACATTTCAAACAAAAATTATGACAAAACTTCTTGGTAAATTTATTGCATGCAACAGTATTTTCCTATCATCTTAAAAATGTTTCTCTAGACAATGCATCTAAATGAACTTTCATCTTATCGGGTGACTGAAAAATGTTAGTGATCAGAGCATTCATTTTTTTTTTCTCTCAAGTCAGCTGCCTGAGTTGCTTCCACCATACACTAAACTATTTTTTTTTTTGTTTAATATGAAAACATTTATAGCTTGAAATATTAATTAATCTGAGAATTAGAATGCTTTCTGAACTTCATCTAATAATGCATGTGGATGTTTCTTGAATCTACTTTTGGTTTCCTTGTGCAGAAATATTTAAATCCATTTCACAGCATTGGGGCTGTGTTGATGTGGGTGTTCTTGTCTGCGGTCCTTCGACTCTCCAGTCAAGTGTTGCTAAAGAGTGTAGGTCAAAAAATATAAGAAGGAATCGCAACCAGCCTATCTTTCATTTCAACAGCCATAGCTTTGACTTGTAGTTACATTGAGATCTTTTGTATTACAAAAGATTTCATTACAGACTTGAACTTCTGCTAGACGTTTATACCTGAAGATGTTGCTGCAGTGACCCACAGTCAATATCTACCTACTAATTATCAAGAAAAGTCATGTATTTCATGTGAAATTACTTGTACCTGAAGATGCTGCCATAGTGATCTATGTAATCAATATCTTCCTACTAATTATTTAGTCATGTATCTTCATGTAAAATGATAGGAGCAATATTTACCAGAAATAAGATCTGTACGTATATAGCAATCTATGCCTCATGCATTAAGTATTCATGTTATTATATAAGATCAAACATTGTTATCTGATTATAGTACTACTCCCCTTCAAGATTTTGTCATATTTATGGCATCTGTAATTTGTAATAGAGAAAATATATGTTAGTATGGATTGTATCAACTCAAGGAGTGATATAAGGAAAAGAAAAAGGCAATAACAAAAGTCAAGAGATGCAAGAGATTTGATTGAAGAATTTGAGAAGATGAAGGCAAGATGAGAGAAGATTTAGTAGTGTTTTGAATTTGTTTCTAGATTAGTAAGTGTTTTGAATTTATTTTTAGATTAGAAACTAAGTTATTATGTTTATCTCTCCGTCTTTTTCTATTTAAATCTCTCACGGGGTCTCTTTATAATCACCTAGAATTTATCAATAAATCAATTTCTCTTCAATTTGTTGATGATTTTTTTGAATGCAAGTAAATGTTTTTTCACATTTTTCTACTTAATTATCAAATGCTTAATCCTAAATTCAATTTTGGTTTCATGTATCCCAAGTTTGACCTGGCTTATAGATATAGAACTCTTCTATCTGACAGAATCAAGAGTTTAAACTCAGGACTGAGGAACAAAGTCAACTAGGCAGGTTCTTGCTCAATGGCTTTTGTGGAGCCAGAGACTATTGCTGGTCCACGGAGCCAGAGACTATATCGGAGTTCTTTCTTATGTTTAACTTTACTCATAGTTATTAGTTATGAGCATTGTTTACCGGATCGGCCAGGACTGGTCCGATCTTAAGCCACGAGACAACTATTGTATAAAGTGGCATTGGATCGAATCGGTCTAACCGATAGTCAGACCGGCCGATCCGGACCGGTCCAATGACTGGATCGGACTGATCCACCGATCCAAAGATTCGGCCCGGACCGGTTCGATACCAACCGGTATCGCCGGTCTAGTCGATCCAAATTTTTTTTTTAAAGAACGATCCATCTTTTGGATCGGCCTGTACTGTCTGGTATTGCCGATCCGGATCAAGATCGGCCGGGACCGGTCTGATCCAAGATCCGGAGACTTTGATCCAACATCCTGAGACTTAAAACCCTGGTTCTGAGATTGGGTCGTAGCCCCTTTAGATTGGACTTGGTTCGGATTTATGATTTTCCTGTTCGGATATTATTAGTACAACTAAACTGCTCAATTTGATATGTTGATCAACAGGTAATCTGTTTCACCCAAGGGTCCTCTAGTCGTCAACTCATTCTAAGTTGAGTTGAGATTGAGTCCTCTAGTAATCGTCGTCACTGTTTCAATAGTGGAATTTATACTTAAATATCAATCATAAGACATACAAGTAAGCCAAAGATAAAAGCATACGTCGATGATCCTTGAATCGAGAAGGTAAAATGAAGTGAAGCACATGAATATACATCTGTACTATACAGTGTTAAAAACTCGGATAGGGATGGTAACTTGAGAATCCACCTATCCGAGTACTTCGGTAACTCAGTCCTAGTTACCAGTTGGTCACTACAAAAATATATTAATATTTTTTAATATATAAAATATAATAAATATGAAAAAAAAATCATAGAAAAGTACAAAAGAGTCGAGCACATTAATATCTTAGACGAGATTTGACTTTCTTTTTTATTTTTAAAAAATCATTGCTGCTCTTAAAGTCCCTGTTCCCAAATACTTTAGACAGAACATAAAGAATCCCAAGTTATGGTTTCTCGAGATTTAAAGTCTCAACTCCCAAAGACATAAACAAAATATAAAGAGTCCCAAGTTACGTTTTCTTTTAAAAAATCTGTTTTTATATATAAAGATTAAGTATGAAATTAGTGATTACTTAAAAAGATATTTTATCCAAAACCTAGTTATTCAGCTGAGTCAACAGAAAACTTGGACAATTTTTATGCACTAAAGTAGTAGTGCCAAGATCTCTTTTAAAACATTGGTACTATATTGTAATGACCTGAACCTTTAAAAGTATTGTAATCATTCAATTATAATATATGGAATATATCTGCGGATTTAAA
>JAUPMG010000014.1:26945285-26965778 GCA_031762675.1 Pachysandra terminalis
GTGGTCTTCCCTAATGGGCCCCAATGATAAGCCCGAACTAAAGATAACTCCAAGATGGGCTTGGGCCATAGGCCTAGTCAAAATGGACTCAAATATGCATGATATGATCCTTGGGTCATGGACCCTGGATTCCTAGGTGAGCTTTCCTAATGGGCCCTATGAAGGGCCCAATCTAGGGGTGACAAAAATTGGACATGGCCATGGGCCTAGTCATGCATGACTGATTAAGCCGGCTTGAAGTGTCCTAACTGCTAATTCATCTAGAATGCAGTGCAATGGGGTTCATGCCAATGAGATTATGAGTGCAGGTGTGTGGTTTGAGCCCAAGAATTCATGAAATCAATTCGCCTAAAGAAATCAAGCCATTCAATTGAACTACAATTATTAAAGAAAATTGAACCACAAAGTTATGCATTAAACCAATGAGAACCATTTTTTCTCTTTTTATTTATTTTTTATTTTTTTGAGAAAAGATTTAAAACATGATAGGATCTTTCTTTTTCTTTTGAATTTTTTTCTTCTTGAAATTTATTTTTCTTTTTTTTTTTAAAAATAAAAAATGTTGTTCTAGGAATCATGAATAGTACCGTACATAAGAATAGTGCCTTCCAGGGTCGTTCCCAGGAAAGACTGGAGGGGTCACAACCGTCCCACTTAAGACCCAGTCTACTTAGACAGAACTTCCCTATGTATGAACAATTCCGTATGTAATGGTACTAATCAACTTTTTTTCCTTTTTTTTATGACTTTTTCTAAATTTTATATATATATATATATAGGATGTATGCATGCTCTAATGTCATTCATGAGATGATATGAACATAATACAAATTGGATGTCCTAAATGGATATACCCATGTAGGTATGACCATAGACTTGACACGGACGGGATGAGACATGGACTAGGCTTCTAGGGTGGCCATAAGCAGTGGATGGGCCCCATCCTAATGCACATGGGTTATGGACCCGTAGATATGGACTCTTGATGCATGAAGAGGATCTTGGGTCATGAACCCTAGACCATATAGGCAGACTTTTCTAACGGGCCCAAATGATGGGCCAAAACTAAGGATAACTCCAAGATGGGCTTGGGTCATGGACCTAGCCAAGGTGGACTCCAAATGCATGAAGAGGGTCTTGGGTCATGGACCCTGGACCATATAGACAGGTTTTTGTAATGGGCCCAAAAGATAGGCCCAAACTAGAGATTATTCAAATGGGCTTGGGCAATGGGCCTTGCCAGCATGGACTCAAAAATGCATAAAGAGGGTCTTGGGTCATAGACCCTAGACCATACAGGCAGGTTTTTCTAATGGACCCAAATGATAGGCCCAAACTAGAGATTATTCAAATGAGCTTGGGCCATGGGCCTAGCCAGCATGGACTCAAAATGCATGAAGAGAGTCTTGGGTCATGGACCCTAGACCATACATGAAGGCTTTTCTAATGGACCCAAATGATGGGCCCAAACTAAAGGTAACTCGAGAGATGGACATGGGCCATGGACAGATCCATAATAGACTCAAATATGCATGAAAATAAATTGGCTTAAAGTGTCCTAAACATTCATTCATCTATATGGGATTCAATAGGTGGTTTCACAGGTTCTCGAACCGTGGGACGAACAGACGGTCGGGTGGATACTATCAACCCCGCTTCCCAAGGTAGAGCGACTTTGGCGCGCTGACTATACACATATTCGGGTTTAATTTTTCACTGGGTTAAGTGGAGTTCTATGCAATTGTTCATGAATGTGTATGTGTGCAATAAGCCAATCTACCAAACTATAATGCATGCCAAACCACACAGTTAATAAGCAAGTTAAAGCAATAAGCCAAACCAACCACATTAAAAAATTAGATTAGTAAAACCAAGCCATATGAATAATCCACACAAATCATATATGAATCAAAAGAAAATAAAATAAAAATAATAACCTAAAAAATCCTAGGAAAATCTAAATTGGCCAAATAATAGTTAACCATGGCTCAAACCCGCAAATCCCCAGCGGAGTCGCTAGCTGTGATCACCCCACGGTCGGGTGGGACCATAGGTCGATCGGGCTTTAGAAGAGTCGCCACCATTCATTGGATTCGGGTGTGAATGGTCACCAATGGATTGATTGATTAATTAGACATTAAACCAAAATATGCAATAGGTTGGTCTAAACAGAAATTCGGGTAAGGGGGTTTATTTGAGGTGTGGGAAGGTGTTAGGCACCCACAACCTCCCGGTTTAATCGGCTACCCGGTTCAATGCTTATTTGGCCAATCAAAAATCTAACAAATTAAATTAAAAAAAGCTAACAAATGCTTAAAAGTAATAAAATAAAAATTCATACAAGGTATATTCAATTAGGAATCATCACAAACATAGTTTAACTAAATTTACTGGAAAAATCATTCATTGACATGCTTTTAATCTCATAATTTTCATGATAAATAGATAAAAATAAAAAAATAAAATACCTGTAGCAATGCAAAACCCCGGTGTGCAATCCTCCGCTTTGAATTCCTCGACAAAGCTCGGCTTTGAGAGATTGCGGCAAAAACAATTTTCCCTTCTTCCACTCTGGTCAAACAGGCCCTTAACTTGATTTTTTTGGTTTTCTGTGTTGGTTCGGTTCACTATTTTGGGTTCATGGGTTCAGTTGATTCACTGTTTTGGGTTTTTGGGTTGGTTTGGTTCACTGTTTTGGTTTCTGGGTTTAGTTGGTTTGGTTCAGCTGGTTTTGAGTTCAATTGGTTCGGGTTTGGTTCACTGGGTTTATTGTTTTGGTTTGGTTGGTTTACCCTTGGTTCACTGTTGCTCTTTTTTTTTCTACAGGGAAGAAGATGAAGAACAGGGGAATAAGGAAGAAAGAGAGGAAGAAGAGGAAGAGGGGGAAGGAGATTGAGTGCAAACAGAGAGAGAGAGAGAGAGAGAGAGAGAGAGTGAAAACAGGGGGATTTCGACGGTTCTTGCAGGTGGTGGTGGTGGCTGATTTGCAGGGCAGCCGGTTTGGTTGCAGGGGCAGCAACAGGGCAGTGGGCGCGCACAGGGCAGGGGGTGGTGGTGCAGGCGGCCTGGGCAGCAGATTGCAGGGTGGGGACATCAGGTGGTGGTGCAGGCGGACTGGGCAGTAGGTTGCAGGGTCGGGGCAGCACAGGTTGCAGGGGTGAGGCAGGCGAACTGGGCAGCAGGCAGGGGCGCGGCAGGCTTCGTGGTGGTGGCTGATTTGCAGGGCAGGGGCAGCAGGGGCGCACAGCAGCTGTGCTGGAGCAGGGGGTGCAGCAAGGGGCACAGGGCAGCAGGTGGTGGTGCAGGGGGTGCGGCAAGTTGGGTGGCTGGGCGTGATTTGCAGGGCAGGGGCAGCAGGGGCGTGGCCGCACATGTTGCAGGGGGTGAGGCAGGAGGGCTGGGCAGCAGGCAGGGGCGCGGCAGGCTTCGTGGTGGTGGCTGATTTGCAGGGCAGGGGCAGCAGGGGCGCACATCAGCTGTGCTGGAGTAAAATCTTTTCATTATTTTAATTCGCCCATATTGTGTATCATTATTTGTTCTTTTCTCGATAATTTTAAAATACCAAAAATGACTTTTCGGCTCCCGAACTCGAATTTTTACAAAATTACAGTCGTTTCGAAGATGTTTCGACGAGGAATCCAAATTTGATGTTGGAAAAATGTTTCGACCCTTGGCTTTCACTGTTTGATCTCGATGACCGGATTAGGGGGAAAACTGTCATTTTTCCAACAAACTTCAAATCAACCCAAGATTATACTCATTGGAGAGCATTTTGGCTCAGGAATTCAAATTTGATGTTGAATATGGAATTAGGACTGAAATGGATCAGGTGGGGTCTACTAGGGATATTTTGGTCATTTCACATGATTTTTGGGATTTTCAGGAAAAATTAAAATTTTGAAGGAATTTGAGCACATGGCAGAAATTTGATTCAGATGATGATTTGGAATTGCTGATTCTCAAGCCAAGCCTCCAAGGAGCTGCAAAAACAGGAAAACTGCACATCAGTGCAAATTGGGGTGTCTACACACAACATAGGATCGTGTTTCGCGCTTGATATGAGCGACAAAACCCGCTTTTAGGATCTCTCTTGTCGAGAACTTTAATTGCAACATTCTCTCCAATTTTTGGCAACATTCTTGGCCTGGTAGATCTTAGTGTGGGTTCTGTGGGCAAGAAGCTCGCCGACCTCGTACCGACTTAGGAGGATGGTGGTGCCATTGAAGTGGGCGTCATGCTCTAAACGTCAAAGACAAGTTGGAAACCTTTTTTTTGGTGTTGGCGCGATGCTCTTCATTCGCGTCATTTGTGATGGCTTATGAAGCATCTTTCGCATGTACTAGTAACGCTGAAACATTCCAGCGAGGATGGTCCTCCCGAATCTTCTGCGGATTGGTCTCACGACCCATTGATAGATGATTTATTTTAACAAACGAATTCACCATCATCCGGATTCGTCATGGTGTCCAACGGGCGCTATGGCTTGTCTTTTCCCGATATTAAGGCCGACAACGGTATTCCTCCTCCATTGCTTTTTATCCCGCAGTTTATCTTTCAACAAATATATTGTTGGTAGGTGATAGTCTCCCAGGGAAATGCATTCTCGTGATGGTATAACTCTGGCACAACTTTTTATCGAGCCATGGGTTCTTTCTTGTGTAAAGTAAGGCGTGAGACGAAAGGAAGTAGCGATAATTATGACATGGGAGAAGGTCGATGAGGCGCCATTGCTCATTTCTTGAGTACCAAGATGGCTTCTGGTCAATAAACAACTCAAGAAGAAAATAAAGAGTTAGTAAAAGCAAAATGAAAGAAGGCAGAACCGAGGTCTCATTCATGACTACTTTTGTTAAGTCGGCTAAGACTATTCCTCCGAGGAAAGGGAGTGGAATCTCCTTGCATCGCCTTTAGTAGGCAGGGGCATATAGGATTTTCTTGTTGTGGATAATTCGATGTAGAAGGGAAGAAGTCTTTGAATCCATTGGCACCCCATCAATCTCTATTGAAGGAGAAAGCAGTGGTGACGCTTGTCGCGCATTTGTACAAGGATATACACCTCTACTTCGAGAGATTTTTTTTTAATCATCGCGATGATCTTGGCTCAACCATGACCTTCAGCAGTTTTCAAATTCGTTTTTCATTTTATCAAATAGTATTCTCGGTGATTGAACGCCTACGCGCTGAAGCATTCTCATCCATTGCCTTGGATGTGTTAAATACCGTTTGCCCTAAAAGCTCAAGCTGTTAGAGAATGGCACAACAATGTATATCAAATGGTTCAATAGGATGATATTCATAATAAGCGAAAGGATGTGCAAGATGCGATTTTTGTTGGCATGAAGGAAGACTGGTCAGAAGTCCCATCTCGAGGAGCATTGAAAAGACCCTGGCGTACGTCACGTGTTATAGGAAATAGAGATTCCCTTGATTTTTGTGCGAAGACCTGCAGTCTCATATAGCTGATCATGAGTCGAGGATAGGGGCATCAAAGGCTCAATGCTTGGAAGAGGAAAGGTAGCTAGCTGAGGAGAAGGCTACATTGGAGGGCGACAATACGAACTTTCCTCCATGCGCATTTGGGTTGAGAATAGCAAGTTCATGCATTGCCATCCTTCGGCGATCCTTGTGGAGAGATCATGACGACGTTGATAGAAACTTCTTCTTGTTGTTTTTGCCAATGATGACGAAGATGCCGCCGCGACAGTGTGGTATATATTTTTCAGTGTTTTTTTCTTACATGTACAAATATTTAAGATGCAATGAAGAAAGACTTTTCATATGCTATTCGTAGTTTAGTTGAAAATAATTTTCCTAATGAATGACGTTCATGAATCTTATTCACGCATATGCTATCACAACATGCATATTAGAAGAAAATTATTCAAAATAAAAAGGATACAGAGCCTTTCCCTCATTCGGGTAGCCTTTGTAGTGGCGTTGATGGTATCACGTGACATCGTCCTGTCAAGTCGACTTTGGTGATAGTAGTAGTCGTTCTTGGCTATCCATTGGATCACAAAAAGGTCTTCCTCCCATAGAATGAGTTTGGGAGTCGGTAAGTTGTCAGGGACATGCGTAGTCACTTTAGCATTTCATCCTCTATCTTCATCATCCAAGATCATGGCGTTGGGTTGCTTTTTCTCAATCTTATCTTGGAACAATCTTCCCAAAGACCCAATCTATTGCTTAGCGCTCTACGTGATAGTAATGGTGACAACAATTTCTCTTTTTTTATTTTATTTCCTTCACCAGAGGATATCTTGAAAAGGGCGGAATCACATCCCCGTCCCTTGTCCATTGCTTTACGATTACAATGGCATTTTCAATGCATTTTTGGCGTTGTTTCCTTTCAGGTTCATGGTGCACTCTGTTTGCTTTGACAATTGATAGAGATGAGTGAATGTTTCAATTCTCAGATTTTCTAATACAAGACAGTAATCCTTCATCATATTGTTAATGCAAATTTGCACCACTTCACTTCCATAGTAGTCTCTCGACAATTCGTAGCGCGATCATGGAATCGTTTCACATATGCCTCTAATCCTTCGTCTAACTTTTGCCTCTCCATCCCTGAGTCCATGAGGGTCATGCACTCTTCAACGATGAGAAACTTTTGTGGGAATGCCACCTTCATCTCTTCCCAGTTGAGGATGGACTCATGAGGAGGTTGTCGTACCAAGTGTAAGCGCAATCCATGAGAGACCGGGAGAACTCCCTCATCTTGAGTTTGTCATCAACAGCGAAGGCTCCCATGGCACCGGTGAACTTGTTGACATGCTCCTTTGCATTACCGACTCGTTTGTTGTGCTGCGGCATCAATGGTGAAACTATGTATCCCTCAGGATAAGGTCTCTTTATGATGGCATGGGATATGAAGGTTCAGTATAGGGAGTCAAGTGTCAATCTCGAACTCGTTAAAATTTTTTTGATGCCACAACAAAAAGACTTGTATCTCCTCGTGAGTTATAAAATCATGATACCTTGTTATCTCGGTTTGGGAGACGCTTCTACAAGTGTTATCGACCACTCCTCGTGCAGGCATAATGGGTCCTCTTCGTGTCTCTCCTCAATCACGTGAAGAGATGATCTCGCGGCATGCTCTACGATCTTCGTGTTACTCTTCTGTCTTGGTATTCTTCTAATAATGATCAGTACGTTGGAGACTTAGTCCCCAATGAAGTCGCCAAAATATAAATGGTGTTTTGTGAAAAAGTCACCAACGGTTGCACTACTGATTGACGGAAGCCTAAATCAACGGATGACCGTACTCCGCCTCTAGAAGAACTAAACAGGTACGACTAAGTGACCATTTAGCATGGGCGAGTAAGACTAGGGGAAATAGTCGGTCTAGGTGTTAGAAGTTTATGATCTCTCTTCAACGTCATGTATAAGGAGTCTAACTCATTGAAGCTCCCCAACTCCTATTTCTCTTACTAAGATCATGTGAACATTTACTTCAGAGCTGTGTTTAAGCAATCTTCCATACTCCTCCCATCATCCCTAGTATAATGGTGGTTTTAGACTGCACTTGCAATAGGTTGCCTATGTACCCAAATAGAGATCAAGTTAGACGTAGTTCAAGGTCTAAGGATTTCATGATCTCCCTTTGTCCCTCTTTCCATCCTTTTTTCCATCATTTGTTTCAAGGATAATGAGCCCCTATTTATAGCATTTGGAGAAAGATAACGGAAGTTAGAAATCCGTTAGGAATTGTCTAACGGTGTTAAAATGCTTACCTGGGATAACATGCATTAATTACCCCAAGTCTCTTAGGTGGACCAATCCCAAGTCATATTAACGAATTACATGTTTGCCGCTGAAAACCATCATACGACTTGTAGTTCATGACAAGAGGTTGGCGAGTCCCCTTGTATGTCACACTCGTGACGCCACAATATGGGTGATTGGTAGTATGAGTGTAGTGAGAGCCGTTATTCTTGGAGTTGTTGAGGCTATCTAGTCTTAGCAATTTCGAGGTTCTCAAGCCGTAGTGCTTTAGGGCCTCCTTGGACGGAGGTACGGATGACCTTCTACATCATTGAGGTTTTCTTTCATGGAGACATATGCTTATCGAGATGTATCTCTTTGGTGAATATGAAGCGCATCTTATATCGACTGCCCGTCGAGGGATTCGGCTTACCACCGTGGATATCGACTACCCGTCGAGGGGATCCGACTTTCCGCCGGGGATATCGACTGCCCATCGAGGGGATCCGGCTTACCGTCGTGGATATCGACTACCGGTCGAGGGGATCCATCTCGCCGTGATGGATATCGATTGTCTGTCGAAGGGATCCGGCTTGCAGCCGTGGATATCGACTACCCGTCGAGGGGATCTGGCTTACCGCCGTGAATATCGACGACCCATCGAGGGGATCCGGCTTGCCATCGTGGATATCGATTACCCATCGAGGAGATCCAACTTGCCGCCATGGATATCGACTGCCTGTCGAGGGGATCCAGCTTGCCGCCATGGATATCAATTGCCCGTCGAGGGGATCCGGCTTGTCGCCGTGGATATCGACTGCCCGTCGAGGGGATCCGGCTTGCTGCGGTGGATATCGACTGCCCGTCGAGGGGATCCTGCTTGCTGCGGTGGATATTGACTGCCCGTCAAGGGGATCCAGCATCCGCCGTGGGAGAATATGGACTGCCCGTCGAGGGGATCTGGCATCCGCCGTTGGAGAATATCGACTACCCGTCGAGGGGATCCAGCATCCGCCGTGGGAGAATATCGACTGTCCGTCGAGGGGATCCGACATTTGCCGTGGGAAAATATTGACTGCTCGTCGAGGGGATCTGGCCTCCGCCAATGTAAAGAAATGTCTTTGTGGTATTATCTTGAAAAAGTAGTGTCATTTATGGTACCAACATGGTGAGGGGGCATCAACATTGCGAGTTGATCCTCCGCGGTACCATCTTGGAGAGGGGCGTCAACATTGCGAGTTGATCCTCCGCGATACAAAGTGGCATGGAGGATCAATATTGAGGATTGATCTCCTGCGGTTCAAAGTGGCATAGAGGATCAATATTGCTAATTGATCTCCCGTAGTACAAAGTGGTGTGGATGATCAATATGGAGGATTGATTTCCCATGGTACCCCTTGGGACAAGGGGCATCAACATTGTGAGTTGATCCCCCTGCGGTATCACCAGGGACGAGGGGCATCAACATTGCAAGTTGATCCCTCCACGGTACGACTTGGGACGAGGGGCATCAACATTGCAAGTTGATCTACCCCCGTGGTACCACTTGGTATGAGGGGCATCAACATTGTGAGTTGATCGCTCCGCGGTACCACCTGAGACGAGGGGCATCAACATTGCGAGTTGATCCCCCCGCGGTACCACTTGGGATGAGAGGCATCAACATTGCGAGTTGATCCCCCGTAGTACCTCTTGGGACGAGGGGCATCAACATTGTAAGTTGATCCCCCCGCGGTACCACTTGGGACAAAGGGCATCAAGATTGCAAGTTGACATCAACATTGCAAGTTGATCCCCCCGCAGTACCACTTGGGATTAGGGGCATCAACATTGCAAGTTGATCCCTCCGCGGTACCACTTGGGATGAGGGGCATCAACATTGCGAGTTGATCCCCCCGCAGTTCCGCTTGGGATGAGGGGCATCAAGATTGCAAGTTGATCCCGCCGTTGTTCCACTTCGGACGAGGGGCATCAACATTGCAAGTTGATCCCCTCGCAGTACCATGTGGTGAAGGGCATCAAAACCTCACAAGTTGGCCACTCTTGGCTTCCTCGAATCAGACTTCCAGGGGGTCACCCATCTTGGTACTACTCCCGCCCAAGCACGCTTAACTGCGAAGTTCTCATCAGGTTCACGACCATCGTGGCTTCAAGTGACTTATGTCATAGAATGGTGTGAATCTACATATAAGTACTTCACCTTCACCTGCCAATTTCACAAGTTGAGCACCAGCGGCACTTCGTGTTGAGGTTCGTGATCCTGACAAGCACTCGTGTTTCATCGGACTATGGGCCTTTGACATTTTCCATATCTACACTATGTCAACCTCTACCTCCATCTTTATGAAACAATGCTACCACGATAGAAATTTGGGTTTTACGTGATGTTATACCACTACCACGACAGACTCCTACAACACCATCTCTCTGATGAAAAAGCTTAACAAGGAATCACCTTGGATCTTTATCGAATCTGATTAAGGAATGCAGGGTTTTGTTATCTGGTTTTGTGAATGTACATATTTATAACCTTTTAGGGAGGCAAACGGTGCAGCTGCGTTTACAAAACGAGAGAGGGGAGCTGGACTTGGGAGAAGTTTTAGAGAGAGAGAGAGCTGGACTTGGTATTTTCTCCCATTCTTCTTCTTCTTCTTTTATTGGTTCTTTATCTTAAGCTGTGTTTAGCCCGGCTTCTATAAGTACTTATTGCAGCTTATAGCTTATATGAGCACTTTTTAAAATTAATTATGTCTTTGGTAGTGCTTATGGGTAAGTGCTTACCCATAAGCACTAGAGGAAGGCTACCCATAAGGAGAAGTTGCTCTTAGCAGCTTCTCCAAAGCTCTTATGCGTTAAGCTGTTTTACAGCTTTAGTAATATTTTTAAAATACCTATTTTACCCTTAAACTTTCATAAGCATTTAAATAATGTTATTTTTAAACTCTAATAATATTTTTATAATACCTATTTTACCCCTAAACTTTCATAAGCACTCAAATAAATGTATTTACCAAACCCTATTTTCTTTGAATAAGCAGTTTATTGTTGTTGTGGATAAGTTTGTGCTCCTATTGAGAAACTTATCCAATGAGTGCTTATCCATAAGCACAATCCGGGCCAAATGCAATCTTAGGGTTTCTATTTTCATGAAATCTACAAATCTCGTACAACTATTTTTTTTCTGATTTTTTTTTTTAAACAATTACGAGTCCATGTTTGAATCGGCCAATCCAGAGTTGGATTGCTGATTCCAAATCAGTATCTGTCCTGACCCGATTCCAGGGTATACCCCTCAAGGGTCACCTGCTAGAATCTGGGGACGCAACTCTCACCCCCTCCATAGGATGTGGCAAACGAGTGAATAACAAGAGACAAATCTAAATAATAAATAAATTATAGATACTTCATACCAGGATTCTTACTAACCATTTGCAAAGCTGAAGCTTCTACCCAAGCCCACTAGCTATCTATCAGAGTAAGCAGCAAAACTTGAAAAACATTTAACAATGAGGGTAAGCTATAAAGCCGCGAGTAAACCCACAATAACCTGGTATTTACTCAGAAAATCAAACCAGTAAGATAGTATGGAATAACTTATAGGGGGATTATGATAATCAAGATTTAACCTTTAATACTTATGTATTCATACGGTTAAATTTTTAAGAAATTCTAATTATGATAAGTTATTGTCCAACAAAAGTCAACTGAACAGTCTAATCTCACTACCAAGTTGTTTCTTGTCTTAACCGCCTTTTAATACCATATTAACCTCTACAACGTTTACATGAGCTACTCCTATAAATTACATTAACCCATTCTAATAGTAATCCAAGTTCTACATTAACATCTACGAGTTACAACCTTAAACAACATTAACTAGCAATCTAATCAATCATTTCACTTCATTCAGTACAGCATGCAGTTCTCTCATCCATACTCACTGGGATTGGTAACATGCATGCTAGTCCACTCACAGCTACATACTAATATGTTGCAGTATGCTTCATGCTAAAACTCAAGAGAGTCAAATCTCCCTTTTCACAAATCACAACATAATCGCAAACACGTGATATGCATGCTGTTGTTTCTGTTATGATCACTAGATGTGCACGCTCGATCCAACTGCGCCACCATGTACTCATCACGCGGGAATACATGCACCCATTAGGGCCAAGGCCAACATTGGATTATGTGTGATCGGGAACCCCATACAGCATGGGGGGTCCAAAGGCGTCACAACAACACATCATGAACTTCCCTCCATGACAATCCCAGCTCATACAACAAACAGTTAAGGAAATAGATAATTAAACATCTAGGCCAATTGGACATCTCTAGTCCTCACCCTCACTTTGCCTCTCGAGGCGGCATTCTAACTCACTCTGGAATTGAGTAGACATTGATCATCTCAACGATGAAGTCAAAATGCAAGGCCTCAGCATTATGATCCAATTAGATTTAACTAAATGCAGTACGTAAATAGCATCATTAACTTGGAACCAAATGATGATCATCAACGAAAACTATCCACGCGCCCATAAACTTGGATAATCCGATTGGATGCCATCATAAGTTTCTCGGATGTCCAACACAAGCACGACCATTCAAATCATCATATATCATGGATTTGCATCTCCATGCCCAACGTGTTATAGAGACACTCATAAGTCCCCACATGCATACAACATTCTCATACTTGTCCGCATACATTACAATACTCATATTGTGCTTATTCATAAATAAAATAAACATATATAACAGTATGCTTTCAAGGACTTGCATCATTTGCCTTGGCATCACAATTTTATGTCATATGCCTATTATCAACATAAACATCAATCACACACACTTTCAGTTCATCTCATTACCTTGCCTTATGTTTGTTCATAAACATGCATATTTTTTCGCCTTTTACTAAATACTGTCAACATCCTTGATCATTTATTACTTACGATTATTCTCTATCATACCATATGCATCTACGTATGTATCATATATGTGCTCATGAATCACTTGTTCATTACAAGAGTTATGCGCATTCTTACTGTGTGAATCATTTGCCTAACGGGTTAGGCATTGGCCTTCCATCTTATCATTTCTCTTTACTTGTTCATAAGTTATTTTTATAACATTTATCTCATTAATTTGATTTTCCTCATTTCATAGGGTTAAGGCTTAGTCTTCTAAGTCAATCAATACCTTAAGTATCACCGGGATACTCATGTATCCTTGGTCTCCCATTATCATGTAACAACCCAACTTATTAGTACATTCATCCATATCTCACACTAACATAAATCTTTATTCGCAATTAAAGATTATATATACTCCTAGCACTTAAATGTCAAAATAATTATAAGGCCAGGTTCAAGCAATAGCAGTCTGGATATTGACTAAGTCTGAAAACGTTGACTTTTCTCAAAATATTTTTACGGTTTAGGGTATGACACTTTTCTTACCGGTCTTTTGGTGTCTATCCAAATTATAAAGTAACTATATTTTACAAAAATTCTAGGGCCTCAAAGGTTAGCTAAAATGTCCCAACTCAAAAATGGTGTTTTTGACAAAAATCATGAAAAACCAGAATTTGTACTAAAATTAAAAAGTTGACTTTTTAAACAATCAGAATTAGGGCTTGAAAGTATTTTTATTGAATTCAAATGGGGGGTGTTTGCTTATTTACATATAATATCTTAAGTAAATGGAGAATAAAAATACGAGGACATTTGCTTATATGATATTCAGGTAAATAAGCTGTTGTCTGAAAGCCAGTCTGCCTTGAGGGCTAGTGCTGAAGAAACAATACCCTGAAGACCACATTACTGTGGTCGGTGGATCCGTCGGTGCCATCGATGAGTCCACCGACGCTCGTCGATGCCACGACGGATCCCTCGACCAACCTCAAGTCCAAAACTTCCATTGGCGGATCCTGTCGGTGCCACTGACGAATCCACTGATGCTCGTCGGCGGGTTCCGTCGGTGCCACGACGGATCCCCCGACCAATCTCAAGTCCAAAACTTCCGTCGGCGGATCCCGTCGGTGCTACTGACGCCCGTCAGCAGGTTCCATCGGTACCACCAACAAAGGTTCCCAGTTCCAATTTCCTATCGGTGGGTTCGTTGGTGGACCAACCACCCACCGACGGCCTCGATTTCACAGGTGAATCCCTATCAGTGAGTTAGTCTGTGGACCGATGACCCATCGACGGACGAAGATTCGCAAGTTGGGTTTTCTAAAATCTCCCAAACTCCATTATAGGTCATTCTAATCCTTCAAATGAGTTCTAAAACACTCTAATACCATTCTAAAACATATTTAAACACATTCTAAGCAAACCATTGTCCAAGCTACACTTGACCTTGTCCCAAATTGAATTTTCATACCCTAGGTTAGGTTTTTATATTAAATCCTTATTTATCACATATGAGTTACACAAACTACCATTTTGTATGATTATTGCCAACCATTTTCATATTAGCATGTTAATTAGTTCTATATGAACTAGTATTTGGATTTTTACCCAAATACCCAAAAATTGGAAGAATACTTGCCTTGTTTCACTGTAGCCGTGGTTCCTCGTGCTCAACCATTCGATGTCACTTTCCCCTTCGATTATCGATGCTCCAAGCTTGCTCCTATGCCTTGCCTTGATATTGAAAATCCCTCCTCCAAGCTCTCTAGGGTTCTCTCTCTCTCTCTCAAATCTCAGCCAAAAATAGGATTTACGAGACAAAGGGAGTATTTATACTCCTCACCATAAGTTAAGGTCCTGTTTGGTTTGGTCAGTTTGGGTTTTCACTTAAATAGTGATTTAACCCAAGTCTCAAGGTATCACAACTAAATTTTTAAGTATGGGGTCCACTCACACCATATTTTACTCTTATTTGGGCTAATCTCACTGGTCCAATCTCGTTCACCTATTAAATGATCAAAATACCCTATTCTAAATTTTGAAAATTTTCGGGTCACTACAATATTGGACCAAAACGATCTCCGACCTGATACCGAGTTTAAATACTATGTTCTGACTAGCACTTTTAGTGCTGGCTGTTTGGGACGAGCCACTCTAAAAGAGCTTGTTTACATAAATAAAATACTTTTTCACAAAAAAAAAAAAAAGAAACAAAAATACGGTTGCGCCTCTTCCGCAAGCTGGCGCTTATGGTCTAGTGCGTCCGATTCTTGGGTCCAAAGACTAACCTAACACATCGATTGGTGAACTTTAAGCAAAGTCAATGACAAGATCATCTCGTGAACTTTAAGCAAGGTGTAACGTGAATTAGCAGTCCAAATCGTTGGCTGAAAGTCCTCGTCATGGTTAATCATCCATCAAAATTGATTAACCGGTCTTTTACGTGGGACCAATATTTTAGAAGAATCTTGAGTTTGGATAAATCATGTATCGATTAATCGAGTCTCAATCATATGGTATAGAGCTTCTGAATTTTTAATGGCAGATCCCTTAAATGAAAAGCATTTAAATCATGAAAAAAGAAAATAAAATAATAATTTGGTGGTATGTGCGTGTCAAGACTTACTTATCTGTGAAAGCAACCTCAAGTCCACCGACAGTCTAAAAAAAATATTTTTTTAGATAGAACTAAAAATTAAAATATAAAGTATTAAAATTCAGTGTTTGATGGATTATATATTTAATTTGCAATAATAGTAACAATATATCATCAAATCAGATTCAAAGGCCATAAATGACGCTGAACGAAACAAAGCTCTCTCCATGTCTCTCTCTTCGCAACTGTTTCCAACCAAATACAGCTGCCCCTGCCGTAATACCTAACCAGTAAAATAATACAAGGAAAAAGGGTAAAAGAAAAAAAGAGAAGGGGGGGTACAAATGGAGAAAAAGATCGACCCCGATTCAATTGAGTTGACTCAACGAGTTAAAGATGAAAACCAAGATCTAACCATAGGAGCAAGTCATCCACCATAATTATGTGGGTGCACACTAAGTCACCAGAACGCTGAGCGGGTGTGAGAGCAAAAGCAGGAGCGAGAGTGCCTGAAAATAACTTGTGGTCCAGAGAGTCTATATATACACATATAATTTGTTTATATACATATAAACTGTATTTTATGCACAAAGATATAGTCGTATTTATGAACTTAATTTAACTTTTTTTCAAAATAAATTTATTTGTTTTTGTATTTTTCTAAAAAACTTCTAAAATAATAAAAATATTGATTTTTTTTTTCAAATTTTAACCTTTAAATGTTTTTAAAATATCCAATATTATCTCGTTTTATCATTTATTCCTCTTTTCCTAAATTTTATTTCTAAATATTTTAAAAATATCTTAAATTACCTGTTTTAAAATTTTAAAAATATCATAAATTATCCTCTTTTTATATATTTATCTTAATTTGCGAACTGACTTTTCAAATCCACCTTAAAGTGGCGGATCAAGGTTCGCTGGACCGCTTGTGAAAACATAGATAGAAGAAAGCAAGACTAATAAAGGGGTTGGTGTTGGTGTTTATCAGTTAGTGGAGTCATCAACAACAGCTACCAAGATGGTAAAAAGAAGTCTCACCCACCCAACACAAATGACAAATCTACCATCTTTCTATTTTTCTCTTGCAAGCCATGACATACTTAAAATATACATTTGTTTAAATGAACTGTTAACCGCGTGAGATATTTCTAGTGATTATATCCTACTCTTGTGTAGAAGTAGTACGTTTTTTAAGCTCTTTCTAGTATTATTTTTAATCGCATCTTTATGAAATTTGTAGTGTCTAATATCTATACTATTTAACATACCAATGTCACTCGTTATCATAGTTTTTAATTTCGTTCTTCTCATTGATTTCGTAGAGCAAAACGATACGGAAATATCCGAAATTTCGGATATTTTGGCGAAATTTTGTTGGAAAACAATTTTTTGATTAAATTAATAAAACGAAATAAAGGCATCTTATTTTACGAACTTTCGGTCTGATATTTCGCAAATTTCACCGAAATAAATCCACTTTTTAGTTAAAATATTTAATATATACTTAATTTTAGTCAATTTCTTTCTTTTTTTATTTCTTTTTTTAATAACTATTAAGTAATAACTTCTAAAATATAAAAAATAAAGTTAGTCAATAAAAAGTGATATCTTCATTAAAATATATTATTAACATACAAATTTTTAAAAAAAACAATAAATAATATTTTAATTAATTATGTGAAATAGTACAAAAGTTTACAACTAATAAATACAAGATTTATGTTAGAACATCCAAAAACTATATAAGTATCCAAAATATAATAGATTCAATTTCAAACATCTAAAAAATACAATGTATACAAGTTTAAACTGAAAAATATAAACTTTGTTTCTTGATTTCTTTCAATTTATACAGGTACGAAATCTATTTGTGTACCTGTATAAGCAAAAAAAAAAATTAATAATAGTATTTATTACTTATAATAATTAATAACTACTAAGTAATAACTAAAAATAATTTATTTCTTTTTTATTTAATTTTTTAATAATATTTATTACATATAATAATTAATAACTATTAACTATTAAGTAATAACTAAAAACAATTTCTTTTTTTTATTTATTTTTTAATAACTACTAAATAGTAATCATAGTTTTTAATTTCGGAAATGTCAAGTATTTAATATTAAGTTTAAATGAATTTTTTTTTACTTTAAACATGATTTTAGAAATTATTTCTGTCAAAGATTTCGGTGAAAAATAATTTTTTTTGGTAAAAAAAATAAAAATTTGACAATTTATAGAGTTTAAATGTATTTTTTAACTATTTTTTTTAAATTAAATAAATTTGATTAAAGTTGACTAAAGTAAAATTACTTCCCCGAAAAGATTCAAGTCGAAATACGTGGATTTCGCATTTCGGATGCTTTATCCGAAATCGAAATTTCGCGAAATTTCAAATTATGCTCAACTACACATTCATTTATAAATAATAAAAATATTAGTAGAAACAACTGGAGAGAGAGAGCGAGAGAGAGAGAGGGGGGAGATACCATATAGATGCCTTGCTTTCACTTCTTTTTCTCCCCCACTTCTTTCTGCTCAGCTACTACTCTCCATCATCTTCTTCTCCATTAGAATATATGGATGAGTAAAGGAAAGGAGTAGAACCACATCCAGTCATTCAAAGAAATTTCAATTGAGATCATCAGATATTCAAGTGATTTGAGATCTATCTGAGAAAGCAAGGAAGAAGAAGAAGATGAGTATGTACGGAAGAGATCCTTGGGGGGGTCCTCTGGAGATCAATGCCGCCGACTCTGCTACCGACGATGACCGTAGTCGTAACCTTCAGGACTTCGACAGGGCTGCACTGTCCCGTCCTCTGGACGAGACTCAGCAGAGCTGGCTCCTTGGCCCCGGCGAGCAGAAGAAGAAGAAGTACGTGGATCTCGGCTGCATCATCGTCAGCCGCAAGATCTTTGTCTGGACCCTGGGTACCATCCTCGCTGCTGGCTTCGTAGCCGGTCTTATTACTCTCATTGTCAAGACCGTTCCCCGCCATCACCGCCCCCATCCTCCCCCGGACAACTACACCCTTGCCCTTCACAAGGCCCTCATGTTCTTCAACGCCCAACGATGTAAGTTCCTTTCTTTCTTCATAATATAATATAGAATCAATCAATCAATCAATCTCACAGATCTATCTTTCTGCAAATTCATTTGTTCAGTTTGTTTCATTTCTAAATATTCCTTCATTCCTTCCTTTCATCATATTCCCTTTCACTGCTTCTCAGATCTCATCTCACTCATTGTGGATCTGCCTAATCCAAGTAAATGGCTTAATCGTTACAGATTGTATGATAATTTTCCAAAATTACTGTTCCCAATTAAGCTAATCAGATATATCGACTGAAAGAACACAGATCTAATTCACCCCACATTATTGATTAAGCAGAATGGAATAAACAAAATCGGAAGAGGGCACAAAGAGTTTGGATAACTGCTCTTGTTGCTCAAAAAAGACAATAAAAATTTACCCCCTTTACCTGAAATGAAAAAAAAAGGGTGGGAAATGATCTTGCTGCTTGAAGTCTAGCTTGATAGTTAAATAATTGATTTTTAATTCATCTGCTTTCCTCGTTTTATTAGCTGGGCCGCTTCCGAAGCATAATAATGTTTCATGGAGGGGTAACTCCGGTATGAAGGACGGCTTATCCGACCCTGCTATTCGGAAGAATCTTGTGGGTGGTTTTTATGATGCTGGAGATGCAATCAAATTCAACTTCCCTTCATCTTTTGCTATGACAATGTTGAGTTGGAGCGTCATCGAGTACAGTGCAAAATATGAAGCCGCGGGAGAGCTTAATCATGTCAGAGAGCTTATTAAGTGGGGGACTGATTACCTTCTCAAGACCTTCAATTCCTCTGCTGATACCATAGACAGGATTCAAGCACAGGTAATTTATTCCTTTTTTTTTTTTTTTTAAATATTTTTGGCTATTTTTAGGCTTCCTTGTTTATTTGTTACCTGATGTGATTAGTTTGATAACTTTACTGTTTAATGGAATTTTCTGATGCTACTCCTGGTCTTAATTTTGAAAACTGTACAAGTAAAGATGGTTTTTGGTATTCTCTTGGCTATCACAAAGATCTCCCTCTTGGATGCCATATCATATGTATCTAGTCATTTTGACTGCAATACGTCCATCTTCTAATTTTCCCTTGGTGCTTCTAGGAATGCATTGGGCTCATACATTATTAGAGTATCTCAGATCTATCTTTTCCATAACTTGCAGGTAGGTGTAGGGGACACTTCAGGAGGGACTACCCCTAATGATCATTATTGTTGGGTGAGGCCTGAGGATGTTGATTATCCACGGCCTGTATATGAATGTCATTCCTGTTCGGATCTTGCTGCAGAGATGGCCGCTGCTTTAGCTGCTGCATCCATTGTTTTTAAAGACAGCAAGACCTATTCGAAGAAGCTCGTCCATGGTGCCGAAACAGTTTTTGCATTTTCAAGGACTCAGCGAGGTAGATACAGCCCAGGTGGCTCAGACCCTTCACTTTTCTATAATTCCACCAGTTACTGGGACGAGTTTGTATGGGGTGGAGCTTGGTTATATTATGCGACAGGTAATTCGTCCTACCTTAAGCTAGCTACCACCCCGGGTATAGCCAAACATGCTGGTGCTTTCTGGGGAGGTCCAGACTATGGTGTACTTAGCTGGGACAACAAGCTTGCTGGTGCCCAAGTAAGCTAACAAACCTACTTATTCTCGTTGTAAATTGTTGCTGTCCATGTTATGTCCTGTTCCCCTAACTTCTTGACAAGTACAGCTATTACATTGCTGAGCTTTGAACACCTAGAAGGTGATTCAAACTTGATGAGGGTTCAATCTTCGAGTTGACTGAGACATGAATTGTACTTAAGTGTGGCCCATTAATCAAACTTGGTCTTGGTCTGTCTCTTTTCGAGTCTGTAGAGCTTTGCTGGAATTCTACCTGAACTTTATTAACAGACAGCACACTTGAATTCAGATACTTGTCTTTGATGATCACTATGACCACCTTCTTCACCCTCACAAACGTTTTTGTTGCCTTCCTAAAGCTCCTTACTGTTCTGGGTCTCTATTTGGTGATAACTATCCTGTAATAAGGTCTTCACTCCCAACTAGCATAGTTTTAAATACCGGAACCGGTCACCGGACCGGTTCCGTCCGGTTCCGGTCCGGATCGCCGGTACGGACCGGTACCGGTCGGTCCGGAGCCGGTACAGAAAACGAAAAAAAAAAAAATTTTAAAAAATTAAAAAATTTCAAATCACGCCGG
>JAUPMG010000014.1:26981850-27001145 GCA_031762675.1 Pachysandra terminalis
CTTTTCTTCTTCTCCGCCCCCTGTTCCCTCTTCCCCTTCACCCTGTTCTGTCTTCTTCTTCTGTACAAAAACAAAGAAAAACAAATTTACATTACAACCCCAGCCCCCAAAACCAAACAAATAACAAATCAAACCCAACCAAACCTAAAACCGCTACACTTAACCCAGACCGGACCAAATTAACCCAATCCCACTCAACCAAACCAAACCAAAAGCCCTTTGAACCGAACCCAACCAAACCCAAACAAACCCAATCAAATCCCTTTGAACCAAACCCAATCAACCCGGACCTAACCAAATCCCTAAACCCAAACCCCCAAGCCAAACCAAACCTAAATCTGTACTTGAACCAAGCCAACCCAAAGGACCAAACCCAAAAGAAAACAAAAAGCTGAACCCTTAGGACCTGTTTGGCAAAAGTCAGAAAAGAAAGAGATTTATATTCATTTGTTGCTGCATCTCTCAAGTCAAGATTCCCCAAGGAGCTCAAATTGAATAAAATTGCCACCTACTAGCTGTTACAGGTAATGTTTTTTTTTTTTTTTTTTTTTTTTTATCATTTTATGAATTTAATTTATTATTTTCTTTCTATGTATTGAAAACAGTTCTGTATGACCTTTTCTTGTTTAAATAATTTTATAATACTCTGTAGTTATCAATTTTGAATAATATTTACTTTCTTAGAAATTAGGCTTATTGCTTAACATTGTAAAATTAGAATCATGTAATAAATGCCATTGTGCAAATTTTAGTTAATTTCCAAATTCTGATAATCTGTTTTTACAGTTTTTTATAATATATGATTTTTGATTTGATGAAAATATCTAGGATTTTAATTAGGACTTGAAAATTTTACAGGAGTATGGAATTCATGTAAATAACTCCCAGTAAATATGTCTGACCATAATAAATTTTCTGAGATGTATTTGTAAAATTAGTTTCATTGATTAGCCTAATTTCACAGATTTTTAATTTTGAAGTAAAAATTAATTTAAATTACATAAAATTTTTATTTTGTTGTATAAATTTTATCTGGTATTTATTAGGGTGTTTTCAGTTTCAACCGTATTTTTTTCATATTTTTCCTTCTTTTTGTGTAAACATTTTCATAAGTTTATTCATTTTTCTATGCGTATTTAACACTTTAAGATTTTCTTAAATTGGCCAAATAATCTTGAACCGGGTAACCGGTTAAACCGGGAGAGGACGGGTGCCTAACACCTTCCCGACTTCTCAAATAAACCTCCTTACCCGAATATGGTTAGACTGACCTAATTTCACAATTTCGGTTCAATTTTGTAATTAATCAATCAAACCGGGTGACCATTCACACCCAAACTCAATGGATGGTGGTGACTCCATTTCAACCCGATCGACCAAGGGTCCACCCGACCGTGGGGTGATCACAGGGGGAAAATATAAATGACTAAGTTGGCAACTCATGCTTTTATGTGGTGCGGCTTGCCAATTGATTGAAGAATTTGATGCTATGATATTGTCTTATTGCCCACGTCAATAGAATGAAAAAGCCAATGAGATGGCTCAGATAGCATCAGGGTTAAGGATGGTTTAAGGGATAAACGAAAGAACAATTTCGGTACAGAAAAGGTCTTTGCCATCTGTTAGAAGAAGGGTTGAATCCTTGGATATCATGGCAGTTGAAACACAACCTAATGATTGGAGCGTTCTATTTATGGAATACTTAAGGACTCCCAACATAAGAAGTGACAAAAGGTTAAAATAGTGTCAAATAAGTATGTAATGGTGGCTAGCGAGTTGTATAGGAAAAGTCTAGACAGATGCTTAAATTCGCATGAAGCCATGTTAAGCATGGCAGAGGTGCATGAAGGGATATTCGGGGCACACCAAGCTGGTGTCAAAATGAGATGGTTAATAACAAGGCAAGGACACTATTGGCCTACAATACTAAAGGATCATCTCAGGTATGCTAAAGGTTGTGAAAAATGCTAAAGGCACGACCCAATTCAAAGGGTACTGGCCATAGACTTACACATGATAGTAAAACCATGTCCGTTTAGAGGATGGGCCATGGATCTCATTGGTAAGATTCACCCTCCCTTATCAGGATTACATGGATTCATCATAGTGGCCGCCAATTATTTCACTAAATGTGCATAAGTGAAACCAATGAAAAATGTGGAGCAATCGGATGTAAATGAATTCTTACAAGAACAAATCATTCATAGGTTTGGTATCCTATAAGCAATAACGGCCGATCAAGGTTCTGTTTTTACTAGGGGCAAGTAACTAAGTTTGCAGAAGAATATGGGATCAAAATCACAAATTAAACTCCCTACTATGCCCAAGCAAATAGTCAAGCTGAATCCACCAAGAAGGTTTTAAAGAACATCTTATGGAAGAAGATTGAAGAAAAACCAAGGTCATGGCACAAAACATTGTCATAATCATTATGGCCTTACTGAACAACTTTCAAATCAGGTAAGGGAACTACCCCTTTTGCATTAACTTTCGGCAATGATGCCATCATACCTTAATAAATTGTAGTCCCTTCGATGAGAACGATCATGTATCATCAAATGCCACCAGATGAATATATAGAAGCCATGATAATAGAGTTAGAAGACCTGGATGAATCTAGATTCAGGGCATTTGAGGAATTACAAGCTCAGAAGAGAATGGTGGCGATGTCTTACAATAAGAAAGTCAAAGGAAAATCCTTTGCCAAAGGTGAATTAGTTTGGAAAACTATATTACCAGTCAGATGTAAAGACCTCACGTATGGAGAATGGTCACCTATTGGGAGGGTCCGTACTAGATTCAAAAAATATTAAGAGAAAGGGCATATATCATTTAGCTTAGTTCAAACTCGACCAAAGAAAAAACTATCAACGGCAGGTATTTAAAGAAATTCTTCCCAACTATGTGGGAATCAAGAAAAATATGAATAGAACAGCCAAAGATGGCCCAGAAAACCATGTAATTAAGTCCAAGAATGGTCATTCAAGACCAAAAGAAAATAGCCGTTTAACGGTTATGGAAACTAAAAGTAAGAAAAACCATGTTCAAAAAAGGCTCAGCTAGCTGACAAAAAAATATAAAATGGTTTAAAAGGATAGCTCCTTAAGAGAATTAAATTTGGACGTCAAAGCTTTGGTCATCCCCACCGCGTGTTGCTTCTTGCTCATCCATTCACTCTCTTTCTTCTTCATTGCCAACACCGCTTCCACCTTCTTTGGAAGTTCAACCACAACTCCATGGTGGGCCAAAGCTATAACTCGTTGAGTGCATTTCTTCGTAGAAACAGCTGCTAGCATATTGGTTTTTTCTTCATGCAATCTTCTCTGTTCTTCATCAATCTCTTCTAGTCGTTTGTAGGCTTGAGAGATCTTCGAATTGACAGCATCCATTTCCTCTGCCTTGATTCCGAAAGTGCTCTACAACTGGGTTATCTCCTCAATCTTCATAAACAGATCTTTCAAAAAAGATTCTGCTTCTTCTTCTTGCGTACGAGCCAATCGAAACCCGATGACCCAGGCAGGTACTTCAGCCACAGCTGAAATAATGGAAGAATCGATCGAACTAAACGACTGAAGCAAATCGAAGTATTCGTGAAAGGCAAAGAGGTGTTTCTCATCACCAAACTAGGACAATTCCAAAGAAAACAATTTTCTTAAGTTTAGATTTGGCTTTTTCTATAGCCGCAAACATAGCTAAATCAGAAGCAGGAGAAGCGAGAGCCAAAGTAGTAGTCTTGTGAAAAATCATCTACCGATTCAAGGTACTCGGCAAAATCGGCAAGAAGCGTGGGGGTACTAGAATCAGGGCTCTTTGCAATGGGCGAATCGGCAACAGTATCAACAACAGGAGGAAACAGATTTTCAACAACATCCTCCACATCAGAATGTTCAGTAACAGAAGTTGCAGTCCTCTCAGATGAGTCATCTGTCATCTCTTCTTCAATGCCTCCAGAATCTCGACCGCTCTTTTGACCCTCTGTCCAATCAGATCCATGCTCGGCCAATTTCTTCGACCGCTTAGAAGCAGGAGTAGACACCAGCATTTCTGGTTTTTGTTTCTCAAATGGATACCGATCGGAGGGTCATCCTTAGAAAGATTGACGAGGGATCCCAGATCTTTCGTACTAAAGCTTTTTCCAGATTAACGCATAGATTGTTGAGTTGCCCGCAGTTTTGATTTTGTCTTTAGCTTTGGTTTGGAATGACGAAGAGTTAATGAGGTCTCTTCTTCAACATCATCTCCCTCGGTAGCAAGATCAGCAGGTACGTCTTTCAAGTTCAGCGGTAAAGCCTTGGCTGAAAAGAGCACAAAAGAATATGAAACATTTTTTCAAGATCATCAACAAAAGGCCAAGTGTCAGAAAATAGGTAAATCAAAATACCAATGGTATCCTCGGCTGACGGCAAAGTTAAAGTTACAATTGTAACTAAAGAAGCAAGATTATCAAGCATGGCACTAAAATTAACAGTGTTCAGTCGATCAACAGGAGGGAAAAGAGGTTCGGCCATTCCAAGTGCCGAATCAGGAATGGGAGGAGGTTCAGGTAAAGGTATAAAGTAATGGGACATATTTGATTCAAAAACCCCAGAGGAATGAGATCCGGCTGAAAGCCAAGCCTGTAAACACTGTTCATCATGGGTGGCTGCTTTTTTAGCATATGCAAGATCCATTTTCTTCTTCAAGAGCTCAAGAGAATCTGAAGGATTCCATTTAAACCTGTAGTAGTTCTAAAAAAGAATAACCGATTTTAAGGACGGTCAGAAGGAACCTTGGCAAGAGCCTTACCCTTTTTCTTAGGGCTAACATTCTAAGGAGCTAAAGGTGGATTGACTGAAGGAGAGAGAGACAATTCGGCCAGTGCATTAAGTCTGGATAAATAGACAGATAGATCCAAAGGGAATGCAGAGTTGAAATAGTTAGACCATTAGGACTGAAAAGCCAGAGAAGATAGGGGATTGTTTGGACAATGGAGGATGGAAAACACAGTGACCAATCCTTCGAAGTACTGTTTTACACGGTCAATATCTTCCGATTGAGCGATAATGGTTCTAAGATATGGTGGTTGATAAGCGGGAGCCGGAACAACCTGAGTAAATCCAAATTGCCTAAACAACAGATTGGGCAAATGGACTTCCATGCCACATTTCTAATTACGGTCGGGTGTCCCCTATTCTAAAGACCCAAAGTGCAAATCCTGGCACACTAAATATGAGGCCCAAATCGAATTCCTCTGAGAAACGGCCGTAGGATTATCAGAACCTTCAAACAGACTGAGACTGAGAAATTCGGAATGAGCGAATTCGATTGTAAAAGACGAAAAGAGTAGATTTGAACGATAAGAAGGAAGGTTAAAGAAGAACTGAAAACATTTAGCAAAGGAAAGTGGGAGAATGTTGACATTCAGCCATCGTTGTCCTCGGTAGATCAAATTTTGAAGGGGTGCCATAGCTGACTTAGTGAAGAACCCAGGGAAATATTCCCAAGTCCAAAACTACAGAAGTTATAAGGGGCCAAGATTTCGACTGGAAATACTGAAAAGACTATGGTAAAGCTAAGACAAGTAGAAAGGAGCCAAGGCAAGACGACGAACACCGGCCAGGGAAACAACAACATGAGTGTCCTCCTTGGTAAGCTAACTGGAAGATGCACACAAACTGCGGCACAAGAACATCAATAGAAAAGAGCAATGCTCTTGAATATCAAGAACATAATATTTTTTCTTCTCTTTGAGCATGAAAGTGCCATAGGAAACTCGAGCATTTGAGTTATCAAAGGAAAGATTGGAAGAAGGAAGATTGACATCAACTGATTCCCCAACTGGAGGTAAACCAGTGAGAGCACAAATATCTAGGATAGTCAGGCTCATAGGGTCGCAGGGAAGATGAAAAGTATTGGTGGAGCGAGACCAAAAACATACCAATGTGGCAAGCATAGGATGAGCCATAGAAAATTCGAAGCGAGAGTACTAGATCAGTTCAAAGATGCCTACAGATTTCTAAAGATCAACGAAGAAGGGAGACAAACAATCGATCCAAGAAACCCAATCCAAATTGGCCTTCAGCCAAGATCTCAGTGAACGACCGACAGTCTATGCATGCCAATCTAGAAAGGCAGTGTCGGCAAGGAAAGTTTGACCTAAACATCGGGGGAAAACGAGATTGTAAAGCTGAAGATAGCTGCAGAGTAATTTCAGGAAAAGTTGGACCAAGAGCGGAAGAGTTCTTATACGGAGAGATGAGCTATTGATCAATGGAAGAAGAGACTAAAAAGGGTTAGATGACTCGCGAGAGCTACCGGACGTCATAGATGAGCTGAACCAAGAACGAAGAAGGAAGAAGATGGAGAGGTGAATGGATTAGACATTCAGAGATTGCTTTTCAAATTTGAAAAGGGGTGATTTGGACGCCTTAATGATAATCTCCAATTTCCTAAGATATCCAACTATAGATTCTCTTCTCAGCTCAAAAGATCACTTTTCAAAAGTCAAGAGAATGGGGGGGAGGTTTAATGTTTAGACCAAATCCAAAATCAATAATCGGGCCACGTAGGATAGGCCCAGATCAATCAGATCCGAAGGATTAGCATGGGCCAGATCAAGCAGATACGAGATGGAACAATGGCCCAACAATAAAGAAGCCGAATACTTAAGTGGGACAAGTGTTAGCAAAAGGGAAAAACTAACTACCCACAATCCATAAACCAACAAACGGTTGTAATAGGCAAGTATAAGGTCAAATGGGAAAAAATCAAAAAAGGTCTCCATAGCAAACCAACTCGAAAACTACAGCATTACTCAGTCATTGATCCCTAACAATCACTAGTTAGCCCTTAGATTCTGCAAAGATCTTGCTGCATCTACTTCATACTTCGAACTAAGTTTATCTCAGAACATCCCTCTAGTCGGTAATGAAGGAACCCAAGTAGGGAGATTTATAGAGCACCTCTCGATAATCCCTTGCATGCTGATATGCGCACCCCATGAACCATTCACGTTCCCACAATCAGAGCCCAAGGAGCCTCTGGAGGATTTGTACATTTTCGTTTATTCTATTTCATTTTTTTTCGGCTAAAGGCTTACCTTCTAGTTATATCTTCACGTATGTTCTAGTTATCTTGTTTGGAAGTGTTATTGATGTGTAAAATCATTGTTTCTGGTTCAGAAATGCCACCCTTGAAATTGGGGACCTTACAATCATCTGGTTCAAATTCGGTCACATATCGACCGATTCACATTGCAAACTAACCTATGCAGTTTAATTTACATTACCTTTCTTCAGGTGAACTTACAAAAGTTCTAGCATGCCTGCATCTCCTTCGGTCACACTATCGAGAAGTCACAATCGACCAGGAAGAAAGGAGGTTTGGACTTTTATCGAAAAAGCACCAACAATAATACAATGATGAAGACATGCAAAATGAGATGCAATATGAATAATATGTATGTTGTATCTCAGATGTATCTTTATATCTCATGCTAAACCAACATCATCCTTAGGTATCATCCACATAGTCCATTTTTTTTTAATTTTTATTTATTTATTTATTTTGGTATCCACGTTGGTGGTCTCTCAACTACTCCTCCATAGGGGATGTTCTCCTGTATGGAGCTTTCAGGTATTTTATGTGCACATTACAGTTCTAGGGGTTTTCAACCCATTGTGTACAATTCCCCAACCACTTTTTTTGATTACAGGAACCAATCCGGAGCATCACAAAGAACCTTCCCCATGAAGACACACAAGATACAGGTGTATAGATCTCTCTCTCTCTCTCTCTCTGTCTCTCTCTCTCTCTCTCTCTCTCTCTCTCCCTCTCTCCTTCTTCTTTAGGAAAAAAAACCGAAACAACTGCACCCCCCTTTTATTTTCTCTCCACTTCTCTCTTCTCCTGTACCTTATCTCTTCTCTCTCCTCTCGTTTATTTTTTTTCTCTCCACACGGGAGAGAATAAAAAAAAATCTCTCTTTTAATGGAATCCCACTTCCATTTTCTCTTTCTCCTTTATTTTCTCACCCTCCATTCACACATAATCATCTCCTTGTGCCCTATATTTTTTATATTCACAACTTAACCAACATCTTTTCTTTATTGAATAGCAAAAAAAGGTGAGAGTTAAAAAAAAGAGGAATTTAAAAAAAGAAGAGTGAAAAAAAGGGAGAAGGAAGATAACACTTGAAGTGGAAGGTCTTATGCAACCTCGAATTACAGATTCCCAACGGGATGACTTCTTGATGACAATGATAAATCAGCTCAGTATAATAAGTCAACAGATGGGTGAATTCACCAAAAGCTCAATACCGTGTGGACCCAGTTGAATGGTGATCAAAACCCTGAAGATGGAGCAGATATTGAAGAAGCCATAGAGCATATGAATGGCTCGGCCAAGGAAGCACCCAATGGCGTGGAAGCTGGCGAGAGTAGTGGAAGATTCCAGCATCAGCATGTACAAGATCAAGCACTCGTCCAAGCAGGAGAAATGGAGGACACAACCACAGTGCACCTACAGTTTTTCAGCACGTCACCCACTCATCGTGATCATAGGAATCCTATGATGCAATTTCAGAGTATTTTGGAACATGATGATGGCCAAGGAGATCGGTTGGATGACATTACCAAACGTGTTTGCATCGAAGTGGCAGATTTCTTTGGAAAGCTTGATCCTCATGTATTTCAAGATTGGCTGATTTCTCTTGACGATTACTTCGAGTGGTACGATATATCTGATGGGAGGAAAGTGTGTTTTGTCAAGATGAAACTGAAGGGACAAGCACGAATTTGGTGGCACAGCATCGAAGAAAGACTTCATCGTATAGGACAACCTCCAATCACTGATCGGGAGGAAATGAAGCTCAAGTTGAAGGAGAAATACCTTCCGAGGGTGGTTTCTGATCACATTGGCCCTTATTGCTCTCGTCGTGGGTTAATCGACAAGGTCCAACGCCATTTTGATTCGAGAATATGTGGCTGTTACATCCGTCGTTTAAAGAAAGTGAAGGAGTGGTGGGAAAGTAGGGGGGTTGGGGGGAGATTGGCAGGTTTCAGATTCATGAAGTTCCTTAGGCATACTAAAGGCTGTGTGAAAGAGTGGAATAAAAGCTCGTTTGGGAGGACCCAAGTTAGGAAGATGGATTGTCTTCAAGAAATTGATAAACTTGACAAAGCAGATCATACTAGATTACTAAATGCTAATGAGAGTGAGGAGAGAGAGAAGTTAAAAGGGTCTCTTGAATTGATCTTGAGACAGGAGGAAATATGTTGGAGACAGAAGTCAAGAGTCAAATGGATTAAAGGGGATGGTAATACAGCTTTTTTTCATAATATAGCCAATGGTAGGGCAAAAGCGAAGGTCATTTCCTAAATCAGGGTTGATGGGGAAGTTATTGAAGAGAATAATCGTATCTTGGAGGCCATTTCATCTTTCTATTCAAGCATGTATCAGTCTGAGCTAGATTTGAAGTTTAAGGTGCACAATCTAGGTGGAAATAATATTTCTGAGGGTCAAAAAGGGTGGCTGGAAAGGGGCTTTGAGGAGGAAGAGGTTAAGAAGGCAGTGTGGGAGTTGGAGAGAGACAAGGCCCTGGGCCCAAATGGGTTCACCTTGGCCTTCTATCAGGATAATTAGGAGGCAGTAAAGGGTGAGCTTATGGAGGTATTCCTGGATTTTTTCCAGAATGGGATTATCAATAAAATAACTACTGCGACCTTTTTGGTGCTCATTCCTAAGAAGAAAGGTGCTAGGGAGATTAAGGATTTTAGACTGATTAGCCTAGTTACTAGTCTGTACAAGATAATTGCTAAGATGTTGGCTGGGAGATTGAGAGAGGTCTTGGAGGGTTTAGTATCAGTTATTCAGAGTGCGTTCATCTCGGGGCGGCAAATCTTGGATAGTGTGCTGATTGCGAATGAGGTCTTGGAGGAGAGGGTCAGGAGTGGTCTAGGGGGTTTAGTGTGTAAGTTGGATTTGGAAAGGCATACAATAGGGTAGAATGACATTTTTTGGATTCAATATTGGAATGGAAGGGTTTTGGCAGTAAAACGAGGGGTTGGGTGGGAGTTGTGTTAGAAATGTGTCCTCGTTTATTATGAATGGTTGTGTTCAAGGATTCTTTGAATCGTCTAGGGGGATTCATCAGGGCGACCAGTTATCTTCTCTATTGTTTACACTGATTGGTGATATTTTTAGTAGGTTCCTAGGGAGGGCGGAGGAGTTGGGGCTCATTTCAGGTTTTAAGGTGGGTATGGAGCAGGTATCAGTGTCTCATCTTTAGTTTGCGGATGACACAATATTGTTTTTTGAGGAGGATGAGGTACAAACATATTGGATTAAATCAATAATCAGGTGGTTTCGAAATGGTGTCAAGTCTAAAAGTGAATTTGGATAAGAGTAGCCTAGTAGGGATTCCTACGGAGAGGGTTAGAGTTGGGGTTTTTGCAGAGGTGTTGGGGGTAAGGTTGAAGAGTGGCCTATTAGATACTTGGGTTTGCCGTTGGGCGGCAACCCTTGTAGGATTGACTTTTGGGAACCTATGATTGAGAAGATGGAGATGAGGTTAGCATCCTGGAAGAAGAATTATTTATCCTTTGGCTGCCGAATTACCTTGATTCAAGCATCATTGGCGCAGATTCCCACATACTTGTCTATATTTAGGGTTCCGGCGGAAGTGGCCTCAATTATTTAAAAGCTTCAAACGGATTTCTTGTGGGAAGGAGGGGGAAGAAAAAAATATCATTTGGTTAAGAGGTCAATGGTATGTAAAAGCGAACAGGAGGGAGGTCTGAACTTGGGAAACATTCACACGAGAAATCAGGCCCTACTTGGGAAATGGCTCTGGAAATTCAATAACGAGTCAAGTGCTTTGTGGTTCAAAGTGATCTCCAGCAAGTACGACGTCCATGTGAATGGTTGGGATATAAATCCCCATGCTAGAATTTATAGCGCAAGCCCTTAGAAGGCTATCTCAAACTGTGCATCCTTGTTCTACCCACACACTCGATTTTGGGTGGGGAATGGTTGTCGAGTCCGGTTTTGGTCAGATATGTGGTGGGGGGGAGGTGCCTTTGGCATCTAGGTTTCCTCGTTTTTTGCGTTTGGTTAGAAATAAAGATGACAAAGATGAATCGTGTATCGGCATTAATCCAAAGTGGGTGTTGGGATTTTATACTATTTACCCCCAAAAAATTAATCTTGAGAACTCAAACCATTTTCTGGATGTATTTTATCCACAACCCAACAACCTAGTAGTGGGCCCTTCACAAGACACCTACAATAACTTGTTTCCTAAACTAACTAGGAGACCCACAATAAATAGAATTCAAGACAAACTCTTAACAATCACAAAGAATGCATCTTAATAGTCTACTTTCTTGATCTAAGGCAATCCATAATGTGAATCTTCTTTAATTATGCTGTCACAAAAAAATAAAAATAAAAAAAATAAAATTGTCTAATTGTGCTCAGTAAACAATAAAACCAGCTTAGAAGGAACCTGAGAGTTCCAAGTCAGTTTTGCTAGAAAGGACTTGGGTTCAAGCTTAACTATGGCCAAGGAGAAGGTTCCGACACAAAAATTACCTTTGCTGCTCCAAATACACCTTTCCTTTCCATATAAAAAAGCTTAGTTTCTGCCAGTTTCGGCTGTTGTATACCGATATTTTCCCATTTGTATTGTTTCTGCAAAGACTGAAATTGATCGAGAGCAGAAACTTAAAACCTTGCTTTCCTTCCCCTGAATTAGGACCGCAAACCACCATTGAGTTTCTATATTTTAGACACCCGCTTTCTTTTGGGTGTCTGTTTTAATTCTCAAATCTATATTTTTCTTCTAATTTTTACTTAATTGGCCATCTGATGATTGGTCTAACAGCTGAACAATATGGAACTATGGGTTACTAAGAATGCCAGCCACATGTACATCACATGGCAAGTGGAGGTCCACCCGTTTATATATATAATGAAATGTATCTAAAACATTACTGTAGTATCAGGCTGACCTTTTGATTTGTTGCATTTCTGGATTAATGACTGAACCATTTTTTTGATGCATGTCTTCTGTCTGCATAGTTCTCAACTTTTTCGGATTTATCTTCCGTGTATCAAGTCTGCTCCAAATTGATTAAAGTTTAAATTTTTTTATTACCTGGTTTTGTGAAACCTATATGTGCATTTTCTTTTCATAGGCTTTGAATGAGAACCTTGTTGTATCTGCAGGCCCTAGAAGGTTTTTGTTTCGTCATACGTTGGGGCAACTTCAGAGTGAGGAGGTACCTTTCTCATTTAATTCTATAAGGGGTTCATTTATATTGGGCTATAAAAAGATGTTGCCTGTATTTAAAAATTATGTCTTGTCACCTTCTATTGAAATATGTGATCACACAACTAACTTTTAACCAAACGTGTAAATCAGTGCTAAGAGATTGTACTTGTATATGGCATTGAAGCATATTCCTTCTGATTTATTGGTGACAAATGGTTGAGCAGGCGCAGTTTGTTAGAGCAGAGAAGAATGTAAAAGAGCTGAACCTTTCTGTTGATTTAATGAAGAAGGAGAGCAGAAAACTGCTTGAAAGGTCATCTCTCGCTGAAAGGGACATGAAATGGGGCCACAATGAGCTAATGTAAATTCTTGTACCCCGCGTTTTTAGCCACTTCAGTGTCTGTCTGAATGGGAAATGATATCTTTAGGCTGTGTTTGGGACCTCGGATTTTGAAAGAAAAGAAATGAAAATGCTGGAGAAAGCACTTTCTCCTGTGTGGTTGAAGAAGGAAAGAGTTGGGGATAGAGATTTGGAAAGAAAATGATTTAAATTTTTTTTCTCTTTCGGGATCAAAACCTTTCTCCCTCAAAAGATAGAGATTTTGAAAGAAAAGAAAAGAAAGGTAGAGAGCACTTTCCAACACTCCAACCGAACTTATAACATATCTTGTCTTTCCTTATGCATACATGTTTATTATATTGTACATACACATTTTTAATTGTTTGTGTTCACATTGGGTAATGTTTATATATGGTATGCATAAGGTTTGAAAGGGCCGACCTGTTTTGGTAGGGCTTATATATTTATATCTGTATTTGCATTTTCAAAATACTTCTGCAGGAGTGCTGGAAGTCGGTTCCAACGATCTGCTAAATCATATTATAAAGTTGAAGGCCAAGCTGCTGGTATGTGTACATGTTTGCTTTTCTTTTGAATTTTTATGAGGCACACAGAACCATCGAGTGGCCCAAGTTTTATTTCTCTAGCTGAGGTCCCACAGGCCTTCATTTTCTGATGTTCTTGATGCTTGTGATTCTTTTTCTTTTCTATAGAAGTAGAGACTGGTTCTTTGTACAGTTGACCATCGAGTGGCTAATTGGTTTTTGTTTGGACCCCAGTGCTTGAGACTGAAAACATACTGTGAGCTCTACTTTTTAAATTTCTACAACGAGAGATGAGGCACATTTTATACTACTAACATGCTGGGGTATTATCATATGAAATTCTTTCCCCAGAAGGGATAAAAATAAAAGTTCATTTTGGTTGTATCTGTATCTATTTAGTGTGTTAAGTAAAGGTCTTTGAATTAGAGAAATGCACCCATTATATTTAACACTTTATATGAAAACTTAAATTTTTAGATCTGATGGATGGGCTGCGAGAACTCCCTGGTAGGGAGGCTTTGAAGCTTCGAGCAGAGGCAAGTACACCGCACTGCCCTTGAAACTTTGTCTTTTTAATGATGTATATTGGTTAAAAGTCTCGATTCTAAGCTTTACATGGAGTTTTTCATCCTTGTTGCTCCCGTCTCAGGTTGCATCTATGGCATCCCTTTTGAAACAGCAGAGGAGCGCCTTGGACACAAGGATAATGAAGATATCAGAGTTGGGGATTCCAATTTGATGATTGATGGAAGTCTTAATCGCATGGGAAGGTTTTTAGTTTTTTTTTTTTTTTTTTTCTCCAATAAGAGGAAATTGTTAAGCAGGAGGAATGCAATAAGAACTTGTCTGTTTTCAAGATTTTTAAATTGTTGCACAATAGAGATTCCCCTTTAGATTGATTGTTTTTCACCCTGCAAGTGCAAGGCGCCAATACCTTAGTTTCCAGAGTGGAGAGCGGAGAGCGATATTGTGGGTGTGAAAGCGCCAATTTTAAAAATAACATATAGTTCAGAGCATTTTCAGAGTGCAAATATATACTTATTTTTATTTTATAAATTATATATTTATATATTAAATAATTTACATTTAATCATTTTATATATAAAGATTTGTCTAAATTATGAGTTTTAGTTACTATATATAAATTATTTATTAATAAATTTGAATTATAAATTATTTAATCTATTTATTACACTTTCTTTATATTTGATTTTTTTAATATACTTATAATAATAGATTAATTAGTTTAATATTATTAAAAAAATGTGAATTTATTGTAATGAGAAAATTAGTTTTAAATAAGAGAGGACGTTGAAGAATTGCGTTACTTGTAGTGTTAACAAAAAAAAAAAAAAAAGACTGCATGTAATCGTGTGAGGAAAAGTGATGACATATGATAAAGAAAAAGGTGTAATGATAATCTCGTTTAATGTCCAAAGTAGACGAGTGTGATACCACAGCAAAGTCTTCGGCCAAAAAAAAAAAACCAAATACCACAGTAAAGTAGAATTCATTCCAAAGTGTTATTCAATGGTAGCCACCAAAAAAAATAAAAAAATAAAAAATAAAAAATAAAATAAAGTGAAAGATTGATTCCCACAAACAAATTGAAGCTCTCATTGCTTTGCATTGCAACGTTGAGGTCGGAGCTGTTTTGCATAAACACCTGGTATAGATAGACTCGTGTGGCAAAAATGAATAAGCACGACAGGACAGCTCATTATGAACCATGCATGATGCATGTATAAAGGTCAAGAACTCCTCAATCTTGTCAGGGATTTTGCACTTGCCATTAATAGACTAGTGTGGCAAAAATGAATAAGCACGACAGGACAGCTCATTATAAACCATGCATGATGCATATATAAAGGTCAAGAACTCCTCAATCTTGTCAGGGATTTTGCACTTGCCATTATTAATATTCCGATATACATCACATGGATCTTGGTACTATAGAATCTAGACCCTTGGAACATAATCTTGTACAGATTTTAATGACAATATCTGCATATCTACAGCAGTCCGCATGGAGATGGAAGGAAACAAATTGAGAAGATAAGCCTAGGTTTGAACATCAAAATATCTGCACGTAATATCTCATTTGTTTCTCCAAAAAATAGATATCTCCGGAAAAGATTTTAAATTCAACATTTTTTCCCCTCTTCAACAAGAGAAAGAAACTATTGGTACCTCCATTGTCTATCCAGAAAGTAACAAAACCATCCATACGTAAGCATACGGAATGTTTATAAACGATCTAGATCTGTTTCAGGAGCATCTTTACATTTCAACAGATGCATCCCACTGCTCTGTGGCAGATGACATCCTACACTCAAAGAAGCTTCAAATGGTTTTACTGCCAATCATTTTCTCATCTGTGTGAAGAGCTCAGAAGAAGGTTTTCCAGTTCCTGTCGAACTACTGCCAAAGCCAGAGAAGCCACTGCCTCCTTGTTTGTTGCTAAACGCACCAAATCCACCACCTGTGCAAATTGGCATGATCAGGCTACGGATTGCATGTGGTACTTGATTGACATATAAGTAGGTCTCTAAGCTGAGATGACTTGGGTGAGACAAATATAGGGCAGGTTCAACAAGATTTTATATGAATTATAAACGAACATTACCTGTGGTAGCAGCTGCTGAGAATCCACCACCAGAGCCAGCTCCTGCAAACCCACCACCGCCTGAAGCCAAGCCAACATCCCCACCGCCAGAGGCAGCTCCTGCAAACCCACCACGACCTGAAGCCAAACTAGCGAACCCACCACCAGTAGAGGCAACTCCAGCAAATCCACCACCTGTAGAAGCAATCCCAGTGAGACTGCCTCCAGTAGCTGTGTTCATGAAGCTACCAGCAGAGGGAATGCTAGCAAACCCACCACCAGATGCAAATCCTCCTCCACCACTGAATCCACTGGAAGTAAGCCGAGCCACCGGTAGACCAGCACCCAGTTGCCTCGACTGTCCAAAAGTACCAAGTACTGATCCCAGTGCTTGTTGCCCTGGTCCAATTTGTGCTGGCTGGCCAAATCCACTTTGTGTAGGTGCAGAAACAACAGCCCCAGTATTAAAGTTACCAGAGAATGCACCCATATTTGTTTGTTGAGACAGTTGGGAAGGCTTTACCGAGTGGAAACAAAAAGATGCAGGCTGAAACAGCTCTCCAGTTGGAGCAGTTAAAGTAAATGAAGAGCTTGGAGGATTTGCAGTTGCATTAGCAAATGGACCACCAAATGGGTTGTGTTTTGATGCAGTCGGAGTGGTAGCTGATCCAATCCCAAATCCACCAAGGCTTCACAAGCTAAGTTCAGCTGCATCAGGAACTTCCTCCTCCATTTCGTCCTCTTGGGTAAAAGTAAGACTCAGATTCTCTTTCTTTGCATCAGCCACACTGCTAGAACTTGGTAGAGGTGTTTGTGATAGTATTTGTGCAGCAGAAGGCAGCTTGGATTGAGAATTTGAAGGAACATTTGATGCAGCACTGAATATGTTGCAAAAAATGACTTGTTTTCCGATGCCACTCCAGCCAAACCTTCAGTTGCAGGTGCTGGTGGAACAGACTCGTCCAAAGTTGGGCCAAAGTCAGGAGGCCCAGACAGGAAAGTTGGACCCTCTGAGGTAGCATTTGCACCTGATTTGGAACTCGCCTCACCGCTAAAAGGCTTACTTGTAGCAAGTGATGTTGAATTCATGAACGCAGATGGGACAGATGTCGAAATCTGAGCTTGTGGAAGCTGAATAGGTGTAGAGGAAAGACTGGATGGAGTAGAAGAGGCTGATAAGGATAGAGATGGAACCGGCTGATAAACATCTGTATTTTCTTGGAAAGCAGCTAACAATCCCTCAAATAACATTGCAGACGAGGATGGTGTACTTGACAGTGGAATGGATGATGAAGATTCTGTAACAGACAGTGAAAGGATAGCAGGGGATGAAGATGGAACTTGAGGAGATATTGAGGTTGTAGTAGCAGCTGTGGAAGCTGGTACCATTTCGGCAGGCTGGCTTTTGCTTGTGGCAATATCAAAGTGGAAATCTTTCCCATGCAGAACAGCAGCAGGTGGAACAGAAGACATGGCAGAGTCATGATTTCTCCTAGGTACTCCAATTGAGTTTTCAGTAATTACTGCTTCCTGCTTCACACTTCCCATTGTTGTTTGCATCTGGGAAATCTCCCCACTCTTCAAATTTGAAAGCTCAGTGATTCTCTCTTGTGATGGAATTGTCTGTGCATGTAAGCTTGTTGTGATTTGTTGTGTTTGATTTAGGTGAACTTCAGATTGAAAAGAAGATTCATTTCCACAGGCAGGAGTTGATTGGGCTGTAAATGAGTAAGACTTCCCAATCTGAGTCACCCCAATGCCCAATCTGTTAGCTGTCAAATCACAAGTGTCTGTCATGCTAGGTTGAACTGTAATTGGAGGTGATTTTGATGTTGACAATGCAAGTGGCGTGAGATTGCTTTTCTGTATTACTTGCACTGAAGGAGATCTCGTTCTTATAGATTGAGATAATTCTGATTAGTCATTAGCCCATTTGAACAAAGATGTTCGACTTTCAGACGCCCGTTTGAGGTCTTACCCTCGGCATCTACCAAAAACATAAATAAATCAAGGTCTGGTGGTTTGAGACAACTTGTCAGCAAACAAAGTGCTGAAAACTCTCAACAATTAGCAAAGCATAGTGGTTTGCAGAGACTCTTTACTGCTCACCTTTGTTTACAGTTGAAGATATCTCCTGCATTTTAGAACTGAAACTCTCCTTATTCGTCACCAAGAATGATTTATTTGCAATAATCCTTGGATGTTCTTCTTGTAACATCATCCTTTTTACAGTTGTTTTTGGGGGCTCACAACTAGCCCAGATCTGCATTGATGTACACCAGGACCAACTTATACATTTATTAATGCCTAATGTAATTGATATAAAGATCACTAAGCACCAACCAAACAGAGTAGGAAAAACAAGTCTACACAACTGAACATAACATAAATATCTAAATAACCAATTGCATTCTTTCTTGTTCATTTTAATTAGTGAATAACACATGCCTCAGGATGGGAAGAAGATCAACCCCTTAGATGACTGATTATTTCATCTATATTATTTTCAAGAACGATCAACAGATACATGGATAATAGCCCAGAAAAATTCTGGAAGTATACTATATGTGAAGCTGGGGCAAGAAGACCATTCTTTTCATCTAAAAGCATTCATATTCATAGGGCAATTCCATTTGAGATCAATCACAAGTTCACAGCCAAATGTGCAACTGAGTTGATATGTGGAGCTTAGTGCATTGGATCTTCCACAGCTAGGCAAAGGCCATACCAATTATACTCTAATCAGCCATTTTTCTGATAGATAGGGCTTAATGCAGTTGCTTCCAGAGTAACTAATGAATGGAGATATGAGAATTATGCTTGACAACTATGGAAGATCTATTTTGAAGCTACATGGTGAAAACAGATGAGATAAAATAAAACACTACAATGTTTGCTGTAAATATTGCAATAATGAGGTTTAAGCATTTGATAATAGCTAGCTCTCTTGATCTTTTGCCTTTCTTTCTACCTAAATTTTTTATTCATCTTGTTCAAAGTCATGCTAACAACTGATATTCCCCACATGCGCTATGCTTTATATGTGCATAATCAATTTCCAAAAACCTCCAAGAAAACACTATGTACCCATCTCATAAATAATGTGAAACTGTGAATTATCACTAGTTAAGCATCCTGATGAATTCAAACGGTTGCTACTGGCTATTGACTTGATCAATAAGTGTACTCCCACATCTCAATTCTTACAATCTAAAAGCATAAATAAGATACTCAAAGAGTTAGACCCACTTATAAGAATAATGTAATACAGCTGGTGCACGATAGATACAGTACACAATTACATATAGAGCCTCAAAATAATTCAAGGATTAGGATAATCGGAAAGAGACACATGACTTGTATCAGCTGTTTCAACCATGGTATTAAACTTTGATATGAAGCAAAATTTCTCACCTTCACAATAGGGAAAATTTGGGTGATATTTGAAGCGGAATTTAATGATTCACAAATTTCCTGTAATATATATATATATATATATATATATATATATATATATATAGAGAGAGAGAGAGAGAGAGAGAGAGAGAGAGA
>JAUPMG010000014.1:27014476-27025774 GCA_031762675.1 Pachysandra terminalis
CCTATTCTCTCATTTTGTTTGTGTTGAGAAGAAGAGAGAAGAAGAAAACCTAGAGGAAGAGCAAGATGAGGAAGAGGAAGAGGATTATCAAGAAGATTAGCTTGGAGCTTGAGTAGGGATTTCGTTTTTGGCTAAAGGTAAGTACATTGTGTACTTTCTGGGATTCCATGCTTGAATGATTTCCACGGAGGAAAACATGAGATTGGTGTTGTGATTTATGATTCTTGAATACATTGGTCTATAAATTTCATGATTTTGGGTTCATGTTTGTGCATTTTGCATTTTAAGGTGTAGGTTGCTCATCTCATACTTTTTGTTTCATTTTGAGTGTTTGATTGTTTCTAAATGCTTGATGCTTGATTTCAAATGCATGTGTGGCTAATTATAGGCTTGGTTTTGAGTTTCAGACCTAAATCATCCTTGGGGAGGACACCAAAAAGATTAGAATAGGAGAACAGAAGTTGGGGCGAAATCTGGGCAAGGAAACCCCAGAAATCGCGCTCGTCGGTGGGTGGTCGGTCCACCGACGGCACCCACCGACAGAGCATAAAGAATTTGAGCTGCTGTTGGAGGCTCGTCGGTCCGCCGACGGGACCCACAGACGAGTTAGGGCATAGATCAGCCTCGTCGGTGGCACCGACAGATCCGCCAACGAATCAACCACAGAGGGGAGACTATCGGTGGACTAGTCGGTCCGCCGAAGGGACCCATCGACAGTCGTCGGTGGCACCGACAGGACCCACCGACGGATGAGGGATTTGACACTTTGATCAGGGGATCCGTCGGTGGCACTGACGGAATCCGCCGACGAGACCCGCTGAGGGAAATTTTTTTTTTAACCTGTAGACTTGGTCGGTGGACCTGACGGGACCCACCGATGGGTGATTGAGAGACTTTAAGGACTTGAGGGTGGGGTGGTTTGACATTCAAATTTTAAGTGTTGATGCAGATGGAGTTGTTGAGATGTTTATTGATCATTATGATTTGAATGAAGCATGATTACTTAATGTGATTACCCATATACTTGTACAAATTGATCGACACTTGCATACTCTTGAGGACTTAGATTGTAATGTGATATATAAACCTAATAGGTCGAAACATGAACCTCTTATTCCTACACATGACCCGTAGTATCTGGTATATAGTAATTGATTCTGTGAACTTGGTTTGTGATGATAAAATGCTTGGTGGATTATATTGTTGGTTGGTACATTGTTCTGCATGAACATTGGTGCCATGTCATTATGGACTTATGTCAAGACGCATCAGTCATTCATTTATTTATCTCCTGCATATGTAGATGTGTGTGATTCAATATGGAATGAATGAATCATGTTATGCAGTTATGATTATTCTTATGCATATCATGTAGCTGAATGTTAATTCCATGCATTAAAAGGACATTCATGCATTGAGGGTCCCTGTATGAGACTCGGATCCTAGACTGATCTTGGCTCCTCTTAAGGTGGACCAATGGATAATGTGAGAATACTTGGACTCTGAGTTGAGTGCCAAATGAGAGATAAATTCTCTGGAGTCCTGTGTGCATGGTGTAAGGGATTGTCCGATCCCCGAGTTGGTTCCGAGCCGAGAAAAACCTAAAATTAATTGGATCGTTCCGATCTATCTTGGGATCGGAACGATCCAAGGTTTTTTTTTTTTTTTAATTAAATGCAGTCGGTCCGTCTCGGCCGATCCCGAGCTGATTTCCGAGTTTAACACTATGCCTGTGTGGACTATATATGTACAAATCTAAAATGATTTATGGGTGAGGGATTAGCTACCCCAAGAGCCTGAGGATGCCTGTATATTGTGTTCTATATATATATATATAGAATAACCCGATTGATAGTTGTGAGTCTGGGATGTTGTCACGGAGGGGACTCCTGTAGTTGAGACCCTTGGAACCATTCCTGGGGGAGGATGGGTCCTGACAATGAATACATAGGGAGCACCCAAGGGTTGCGGTACGTTCAAACCGTGCCGTACACACGGATTCCAAGGTGGCCTTAGTCCGAATGGATGCATGCATCCTTGCAGTGATGCATGACAGCACTGACGGGGTCAGCGTGCACATCCGACTTCACTCTACCAATCTCATTCATTGCATTCACGTGTTTGTAATGGCCATCATGTTTGGCTAGTAGTATAACTGTTCATGTCATTGCATATAATGAACAAACCACTGCATTTCTTCATAGCATGGCATGCATTCATGGATATGTATTCAAGTGTGTGACTCTTGGTTAGTACATTGCTGAGAGCGTAGCTCAAGCCTTTCTGGCTTCAAACATTTCAGGTTATATGATTAGAGACACCGGACTCCTGAGATGGATACCTGGTGACTTGGAGACGGTGACGAGAAGACTTGGTTTTCTTCTACGTACCTGTTGTCTTGGACCCTGTTGTATTTTGCTTAGAGTTGTTGAACTCCTTTTTTAGTTAGGCCGTGTTATCAGCCTCCTTTTGTATTCATGTGTTGTGGTTGATGTATTTAAACAATGTTTCAATTTGAATAATCTATATAATTGTTTTTGCTTCTGTTGTGTATCCTTTCGAGGAATTGTTGGTTTTCTAGATGTTCGGTTGGGTGTGCCATCCCTTAGGAGAGTGTAGAGGAGGGGTGAGAGTCATGCCTAGAATCCTAGGACTATACTTATGTGTTCGTGAAGCATACCTTGGAATTTGGATCGTGACAGTACGGAAGCCTGAATGGAGGTATCAGAAGGCAACCACGACACCTTACCAGGAGGATTTAAGGAAGATGAAGTGAATGTCGAAGACGTAAACCCATTCCATAGTCCATCATGGTTTAAAGTCTCGGATTCGGATCAGGGATCGTCCCGGTCCGAGACCGAGTTGGATCGCCGATCCAACTTTGGATCGGACGATCCAGAAAAGAAAAAAAAAGTTAAAATGGGTTTGAAGGGTTCTTTTTCTTCTTCCTTCTTCCTTTCCCCTGTTTCTTTGTAAACCAGACCAGTAGGTTCAGGCTTCAACGACGGTTTGCAGAGAAACAAGCTTCAACGACGAGATCGCCCCGGGACGATACCCGCAATGACGAAGTGTTGGAGGTAGATCAACAGCTCGGGATCACTCACTCAGATCAGAGAAATCTGATTTTGCTGCGCTTTTTCGATCAGATCGTCAATTGATTCATCATCAGATCGATCTGATAACGGCTTCTTTTGCTGTTTGTTTAAACCTTTGCGATCTTCTTTCCGAAGATGTGATCTAAGATCCCCTTGTCGATGTATCTCTCTTCGATCTTCTCCGTGTTTTTATCCTTGGGATCTGATCTTCCTCTACTTTTTCGATCAGATCTTCGCCGCTCCGTCACTTCAAGCTTGCCGGCACCGAAGTTCTCCACTCCGTCGCTGGTTGATAGTCGATACTGAGTTGAAGAAATTTGTGAAAACGTTGGTGAGGATTCTTCTCATTCTCAGCAACGCGAAAGAGAGACAGATCCGGGAAGAATTTGTGAGGATCTGGCTTGATGAACTCACACAACTGGCTTACGACATCGATGATCTTTTGGACGAGCTATGCACCAAATCTTTGCAAGGGAAGTTGGAATTAGCCGAGACACTAAACGGAATCGTCCCGAGTCGAGGAAGAAGATATATATATATATTTAAAACAAATTTCGGACGATCCATATCGCCGAGTCCGAGTCGACTCGTTCGGATCACCCGATCTGTATCTGGATCGAATCGAGTCAATTTTTTTGGTATCGGTTTAGACTCGGGTATCGTTCCGGTCCGATCCTTTACACTATGTAGTCCATTGGTTCGAGAACCTGACCATAGTGGATTAGAAGGGTGGTTAGTGAAAAGACTTGATTTAAACAGAAGTAGAGATAAGATCCTGGATCTTAATTCTCCCCCAATATTTAATGAATATCCGAAGGATGAGTTGAATCATATAAATTAGACTCTATTGAAAATCAAGTTGTAACCCGCATCTCCTAGTATCCTGACTCCCCCCCTTAAGGATTATTTGATTAGGTTAATGATCTACAAGTTAAAGTTTTGGGCAAAACGCTACAGCACTACGATTTTGTTGGGGTGATCAAGTTGCTTCATTTTCCTGTACACCTAACATTAATCTTATTGCTTATCTAAAGGTTGAATGGAAAAAAATTTGAGCCTCAAATTTGTGTTGAAGAGAAGCTTTTATAAGATGAAAACTTCCAAATATTCCAAGTAGGCAAGTACTCTATCAGATGGAGTGGAAGAGTGCAGTAGGAAAGCAAAACTCATGCAAAAGCACTTGGATTTCAGAAGAAGACTAGCAACGACTTGATCCAGCAATTTATGCTAAATATGTCCAAGTTTTCTCGTTTGAGCCGAGTTCTCCCCAACCTGGAGGGATTGATGCAGGAGCATCCCCTTTATTGTAGCCATTACTGAATCGTTACTGTAGTATGTTACTGTAGAAGGTACTGTTCACATTAGTCTGGCGGTACTGTTCACAGTGTTTTATTTTCTTGGTTGAGGTCTAATGCTATTATGGTTAGTAGGATATATAAGTAACTCTTTTAGAGATTGTAAGTAGTTTTATTTTCTTAGTTGAGGTCTAATGCTATTATGGTTGATATAAGTAACTCTTTTAGAGATTGTAAGCAGTTTTACGTTATTCTAGCTTATTATTAAGGAGGAGGAGGAGGTATAACTACGGGGAATTCAAAGGGGAAGTTGAGTGAAGTTTGTAGGAGGAAGAGGTATAACTCAGGGGAATTCAAAGGGAATTTGAGTGAAGGTTGTACCGTTGTAGGAGGAGGAGGAGGAGGAGGTATAACTAAGGGGAATTCAAAGGGGAAGTTGAGTGAAGGTTGTGTTCGTGCTAAATTTGTACCTAAGGTAAGTAATAATTATGAACTATTGTTTTCTAGATTAAAATTACATGTTTTAATGATTTATGAATAAACTGATTCATATGTTTTATAAAGAAATGATATAAATGATTTCTCATGCATGTTTAAATTAAGATGAGTTGTTAATGGTATGCTGTTTACATTTTTTAAAATACAGATTTCACAAAAGTAGTCAAAAGTTGAGTTTTAATGTGTTTTATTACTTTATGTTATTAGTTTAAATGAATTTGGTTAGTGTAAGGATGAGTTTTGAATGATTTTTAGAAATGTTTTCATGTTGGTAAGATTAAATAAAAAGGTTTTGAAAGAAAATGAAGATTTTATAAAAACTGTAAAATCTGGGTTTTCTGTCACGTTCGGTTAACCAAAGGGTCCCTTCGGCTAACTGAGGAAGGCCCTCGGTTAACCAAAGATCCTTCGACAGCATTTACAGGAAGTTAGCTTTTACAGGTTTGTACCTCCAGCTAATCGAACAGGTATTTCAGTTAACCGAAGGGGGATTCTCGGCTAACTGAAGGATAAACAAGCAGAACAGTGTGTGCTTTTCACATGAAGGTTGAATGATTAGCTTAATATTACATATATTATAAGTTTCCAAGCATGATATAAATATGTATATACATGTTTTAAATGTAAAAGGAATAATTACTTGAATTTTATGTGTTTCACTTACATGTGCATGAGACGTATGTTATGTGGGGGCAGTGTGCCTAGGGCTATGTGCCGGTGTGTGGGTGTAAGCTAATGTGTGGCTACATACCACACTATGTTTTGAGTGTTGTGTATGATGAATTTATGATATTTCTGTGGATGTCGGCTGACGAGCAACGTTTTGGAGTCCTTGTAAGTTGCAAGTGACCGTTTCCATCACATCTGATCAATGAGGGTTCTGTTTAGTCTCTGCTGATGGTCATGTGCCTTAGCCTGGCATGACATCAAATTGAGTTCTGTATATATAATTTCCTATTGTAGAAGCCCAACGGGACTAACTCCTCCCAAAAGAGCTCTTAAGAGGGGAGGTTTACCACGGCACTTAATTACCGAACATAGCTTGTTCGTCTTACCGATGTGGGACAAAGCCACACATCCACCAATCACAACAAGTCAAAGTCAAACATGATAGCTAATTTACTAAAATTTTAAATTACTCCCTATATTTTGGTTAATTACACAATAATCACTATGAATTAGTTTGGATTATTACACATACATATAGATGTTCAGGCTGGCACGGACACCTTGGTGCCTTCCCGTGATAGCTAACACCAGGGCTTAGCTTACTGGCACAAGGCTCTCTGTAAAGTTCAATTTATCATAGGTGTTGGATGTGTGGCTTTGTCCCACATCGGTAAGACGAACAAGCTATGTGCGGTATTTAAGTGCCGTAAACCTCCCCTCTTGAGAGCTCTTATGGGAGGAGTTAGGCCCGTTGGGCTTCTACATGGTATGAGACCTTTTTTCGTTCTTGGGGATGTGTTGGATGTGTGGCTTTGTCCCACAGCGGTAAGACGAACAAGCTATGTGCGGTAATTAAGCATAAATATATTCTTTAAATTAATTGTGGTATTTCAACATACTAAGCTAGCATGTTGACATAGCACCATGGCACCATCAAATGAGACAATGATTATGTGATTTCTTGTTTAAAATAAAAGGATAAACTTGGAATCTAAAAATGCACTTCATATAATTTTGAGTAGCAAATGCTTTATAAACCGGTGTTGACAAACTCAAAGTTCACAAACAACAAATAATAAATAAAGATTTAGGCAACAGTGTGCACATCAAGAAATCATTTGCAAATTGAAACATACCTTGCACAGTCTTATCTAGTAGATGTTGGATCTCCCCAAGCCGTTCCTCTAACATGTTCTACAAGTTGAGTTAGGATTAAATAAGATGTGGTATGTGACACAATCCAAAGCTACAATGAGTTTAAGACAGGGAACTATATTAAACTTAAAAAAAATGAAAAAAAAGGAAAGAAGCACAAAAGCACATGATTATGAACTATTACCCTCCACACTCTACATTTGTCAGAAAGAGTCTCTAAACTCTTCTCTAATGTCAGAACTGTACTTTTCTGAAAAATGGTGCAAGCATCCTTGAAACCACCCTCTTCTTCGATATACAACAAAAGGATATCCAGTTCCTTGGCCATGTCCTTAAGCTGAAAACAAAATTACAGGCACATGCATCAGGAAAAATTCTATTCCAATCATTTTCCATCGTAAAGACAATGGAAAATAACCATTTTTCAGTCTCACTACAACCAGAGACTAGCATGGAAAAACATTTCTCTAATCCAGGACTCTTTTGATCAAATGGAATGTTAACTACAAATGTGAACATTGAGGATGATACAACAATTATTTCAGGCAGTTGTCTCTCAGATGCTAGAGGCCCAGCATTGTTTTTGGAGGATTGCCTATTTTTTACGGCTGGCAAAGTCTTTGGCTGGTGATCTAAACATCTCATTCAACCATGTGCCAAAATCAAAAAAATGACGTAGCAAATAGGCTAGCCAGCTGAGGAGGAAAGATGAGATGTTTATAGGGATACCTTCAGATGAATCAGATGACATGTTACACTGTGGTACGCCATAGATCTCGCTGTCTGTGATGTGGTGGTTTTGGGTGATTTTAATTGGTCTTTTTCTTTATATTTTGTCTTCCTTCTCTCTCACTATCGGTGCATTAGACCGCTAATTTTGAGCAACCATAATACTTGAACCTTCTTTCTTCTTTAATAAAGAATATTCATTATATATCCCAAAAAAGAAAAAAAAAACAAGTAAACAATAATGCCCTAGAAGAGTTCACTCCAATATTCAGTGTTGCTAGCTAGTGTTCAAACACTTGACTGGGTACTTGAAAAGCTTCTCAAGCCAACCCAACTGGATCAAGGCCCTCAATTTAAACCCTAAAGACATTACAGTAAAAATTAGATCAAGTCGTCCAGGCCCTCAATTACTTGAAAGTAAAATGCTTTCTCAGAAGCTTGATTTATTTCCAAAAATTCTCAGTAAAATAGCAAACACAAATAGAGCAGAATCAACGAAGTGAACCATCATTCGAGCCATCACAAAAGCTGAAACAATTTTCAATTCAATCAGCGACAGACACTAATTGACTTTCCGCTACTAAATGTACTTCTAGAGCTAAAAGAGTTATTCAAAACAGGGTTTAAAGTAATGATATAACTAGCTTTATTGGTTGGCTCTGTTACCTTTATGTGTTGGTATAAGATTATGCTTTAAACCATGGTTACCATATAAGAGCATCATTGAGCATTTGTTCTGAAACTAGAGTATATTATGGTCATTCAGGCATGTCTATAGTATTTTTCTCATATCGAGTCAGTATGATGAGGACACAACTCAATTCAGTGCTGCAACTGTCACCTTTTTTTTTTCCTTTCTGAGACTTTTATTCTTCTTCTTTTATCCCTGCACTCAAGTAACTGTACAGGGTGAAATTTTATAAAAAGAGAAACAAAGTGAAGAAGAAAAGTCTGTAGATTCAAAGTCATATTATTTTCTGGTGGATCCATCATCACATTGCTCTGCAGATGAGGTTAAAATTAATCATTTCCACTTTTGCAGTTTTTTGCTTATTCCACATGTTAAGCCAAGTGGTTGCAGCCAACACTGGTGCTTCAAAATCAATAAATCAGATCAAGATTTATGCCATCTTAATCACGTTGACCAATATCTTCGATTTAATCTAAAAGACTTTATAAAGGAAAGATGTTTTACTAACTTTGAGGAAACAAAAGAAGATAAAAATATTACACTGCTAAAATGCTTTGATAATGTTGCCTCTGAATCCATGCCGGAGAATGTAGTTCTGTAATCATCCTTGGTGAGATATAACTTAGAGTTGAGAGATTTTCCCAGTAAATTTTCTTGAGGTGGAATTTGCAAGCTACGAATGGCAGGCAATAATTCAATATTCCCTTCCCTTACTGTGGCTGGAAGTCTCTGTAGTTCACTCTGAGTTTCTTTACCGAAAGACAAGAATGAAAATGATGGACTGCTGCTAGAGGGCTTGGAACTGAAAATATCAGCACCAGGGCTACCAGGAAAATGTCTAGTATTTCCCATGCTAATACCAGCATTTTCATATCTGCTGCCCTGGATAGAACTAGAAGCTGAAGTTGAAGACCTTATATTGAATCCATTGAAAGAAACAGGTTTCCCACTCAACAATGATTGAGATGAAGCACTGTGACCGCTAGCTGATCCAATCTTTCCAGGAAATTCCTTACTCATCTCAGCAGTTCTTAACGAATCTTTATGCATTGATTTCATGGTGGAAGAAGTGTCAGTTGGAGTACTTCCAACCGAAGAATCAGTATTCAAACCAATCCCCTGTGGCGGAGGTGACTTCACAGATTTCTCTAACTCTAATCTTTGCCCTCCAGAGAGCCACTTCTGTTGACCATCAGCACAGGTCTGCTTTGTGGAGTGAACAAGTTGTACCTCATCTACTTTAGGTGTATGCAAATTTTCATGACTTTTCACTTCTGGGTTTCTAGTACTCTTATCCTTTGGAATTATTGGAACAGCAAGAAATGATGACTTCAAAGGCTCATCAAGCACAGAAAGCTTCACATCATTTTTCTTTATGATATCACTGCTTTCTGCCGTGTAAAGTTCCTTCTTCATGTCCTCTGACATAGAAATCAAACTTACTCGTTCTGCTACATGCTCTTTCACCCCTGAAGAAGTTTTGGAGAACTCATATCCTGAAGATTCCATTGCTGAAGATTCCTCTTCCTCATCAGAAAGGACAGAGACAACTGGGTGTAAAGGTGGAGTTTCTGTAAAACTATAGAAGTAACTGATTTAATGATAACGAAGAGAAATATTAAAATCAACGAGTAATAGCTATGACAGCAGAAATGCTTATAGGTTAGTTCTACAAGGGGGCCAAAAAAGGAGAGGAAAAAGGGAAAAAAAAGAAAAGAAAAAATTTGTATGGCACTGAAATATAATGAAAAGCAGCATAAAAGCATCACAAAGGAGTACCTTGCAACATGGAACATAACAAGCTTCCCTTCAAGTGTGAGACACAAAAGAATGCAATATGGAGATAGTTCTCTCTCTTCCTCAACTCCTAGCCTGACTTTAAACTTCTCATACAGGGAGACATTATCGACACCTAACCCCATGATCAAATTATCATCTCCATTTTCTGAAACAAAAGACAGTATTTTAAATAAAACTTGCAATAATTAATAAAAAGGATATTCTTCAAATAGATCATGACAGCCCTCCACATCTTGTATTCACAAATTTCTCCAAAAAAATTAGACACAAAGTTCTCTGACTCAATATTTTAACCACCCAATAAATGAATGTTAATGGACTGCAGCAGTCCATGATTTTTTAAAGTGTGTGTGGAATATTTTCTTGTGATGGGTAAAAGATAGTTTTTCAAGAAAGAGGAAAAAGTTCCCTGTACACCAAGAGTGATAGCGATTAGGAACCAAAACAGCAGTAACTACAGTCCAACAGAATTCTAAAACCAAGTTACTACAATTTAAACCCATTTTCCTATTCAATCATAAATTTATCAAATCCCAGACCATGAAAATCACTTAGAAATAGAACACTAAAGGAATATAAATTGAAATATGCTTATCTTCACTTTTTCTTTTTTGAATAAATTGCACGAACTTCATTGAGAAATGAAATATAACAAAAGGTACATGACAATGATGCTGGCAGCAAAGGATTGAGAAAATCCCTAAACAACTCCAAAAAAAAAAAAACAAAAAAAAAAGGAAAAGAGAAGAAAAGAGAAAGAAAACTGGTAGATAAACCGTAAACCCAAACACAAAAAGAGCATTAGAAAACTATAACTTCCCTTATCGACTCGCGTTGTCCCCAATTACCATTACATCTCTAGCTGCACCCCTCTTAGATAATGAATCCACCACATCACGTGCTAAATATATTCAACCACTCACAGGATACATTAATTGAGGACACCATGGCCCTTAGATAGCCTAATACAATTTGTTAAATACCATGAACCAATATTGGCACCCTTTACCCAATCAATAATAACTGAAGCATCTTCTCCCACAATCAAATTCTCTGTCTAGCTTCCTCAAACCAAACAATAATGACTCAGCTTCTGAACTTATAACAAACCCTACTGAAATCGGACCCGAAAACATAGAATATACCCGAACTAATCTCTAAAGATTCCACCCACACCCAACCTCATTCGGTTGCCAAGATACAATATCCAAATTTAATTTCCGAAAGCTAGTTGGGGTAGCAATCCACTTTACCTTCCAATCCTTTAATATAATGTTAAAGGGTAAATTTGTAAAGTGTCTATATGGTTGTCCCACATTGGTTAAGTGTTAGAAATATAGGTTAAGTGCTAACCTATAAATAGGCT
>JAUPMG010000015.1:0-14984 GCA_031762675.1 Pachysandra terminalis
GGGGCTGGGCTAGTGAGCCTTATTTACGGAACAAAACCCAAAATACCTGGTCATGGTCTAATTCGTAGCGGGGGGAGGGAGACTAGGTAATAAGATAATGAACACCGTATCCGGGATGGTGAGCGGAACTTTTTATTTTTTATGATCCTTTTTTTTAGAAAAGCCTGCCTGTCAAATATTCGCCCGAAAATTCAAGGATATCCAAGGTCTTTCCATTTCATTTCCTTATAGTTTAGAATCTCCTACTAGTATAGGCCTCTTTTTCACTTTGGAAGTGGCCCCACTATTACACTGAAGGGGTTTTCTATTCCCGAGAATTCAAAATTGTTCTATACTGTAGGTAGGGGCCTTTCCTGACTTTAATCATTTTCATTTTGATTCAAAAGAGAATATGGGGATCATTTGATCTTGATCGAGCAAGAACGCTCTAACAAGCCCATTGCTTTACGCTTGGAGTCCAATACACCACTTGGGTTGTATGGGCCTTACCATAGGGATCCAAGTCTTTCCAAGGATAGAGAGTTTCACAAACTAAAAAATGAAGCGTATACTTCAAGGTTTTTAGGTAGGAAATCCTTTTGGCTATAATAGGTATCGGGCATCTTTTTTCAATTGACGAAGCGCTTAAGAGGAAGGGTAGTCCATATTCTGTTTATTCAACTATGTTTGTCAATTCCCAAATAGGTGGAACACAAAAAAAGTGTACTGGGGCAGAATTTTACCCATATGGGCCAATGCCTCTCTTGGGATTAGCTGAGATGAATGAGCCCTTTCTTTTCACAAAAACTCAAATAAAAGAGTCCAAGGCATCAACTCAAACCGGAGCCGTTGGTGATGCTAAGGCTGAATCAATGAAAAAAGCAACTAAACATAACATATGGACATAATATAATTAAGAAGGAGGGTGGGGCTGGGCTGACTTCCACATCCACCGTAAAGAGAGAGGGAGCACTCAAATAAGCAAAGATAAGGTTGAATTTGTATTTACCATAAAAAGCAGCAATTGGCCCGCGTAAATCGAATATTTGGAAAAAGCGGGTTAATAGGTCAACCGCAGCAATTTGCTCCCCGTTTGATTCGGGAGTGTGGTAGCTGTGCCTTTAGCCAATGCTCTTGGTGCTACAAGAAGCAAAAACTCAGAATTCCTTTGGTGAAATGGGCCTAAGAGCTCTAACCCTTTTTGGAAAGTGGAGAGTCAAAAGAAAAGATCAGTCCCCTTTGAGAACCCTTCTTTAAGGTGGAAGCAGCTTATGGAAGTACTAAGCTTGGCCCGTCTAACAGGAAGGATTCCATTAAGCCGGTGTTCATGGACTAGTTCAGTAAATAAGCGTATTGCTTGGTCTGGTCAGTATCCCCCAGATGATAGAGCTCCCTTTCCAAAAGAGTATCCCACCTAGTTCGGGTACAAACCCCTGCTTTACTTCTCCAAAAGTTCCCTTCTTTATTTAGACTTCAGGGTCTTCCCAGGTTAGGGTAGCCCTAAGCTGGCCCTCCTCTTTTCTCTCGCACGCAGTCGAACCGGTCTAAGACCACCACCTATCCTAAACTGTAAATAAGTAATAATGCCGATAGCGCACCAACCCTGGCATTAGTATGTATAATGGCAGAGCATTTGAAATAGAAAGCGACATGTAACCAACCACCCTTCTTCCTAGCGTTATACACCCAACAGATGCTACTAAAAAAGCCGATTATCACATGGCACATAGGGACATCGGTTTAAGCTCCCTCAATGGGTAGCTCATCTCATTGGCTAGCTAGCTCATATGGAATAGGTCTCTGGCTTGGCTCCTGTCCGCTCTTTGGTTATCTATCGGAAAGGGTCGTAATCTTTCCTTTCTGTCCGCAAAGAAATGATTTATATTGATTCCCGCGAATCTAATATATAAGTCTAATCTCCCAATTCATTATTTTGTGGTTGAACCAACCCGCCACTAACAAATGTGCTTCTTGCGCCCAAGAATGAGTCTTTTTGCTAAAAAGCAAAAAGCGGAATAACAAGCATTTTAGAGTAATATGATTCCTTTTGTGGTTAAAAAGAACGTTATCTTACCATTATCGCAGGTTGCGGGGATGACGAATAAAGACGATACGAGATTGAGTCGCACTAATAGCGTTCTTTCTCAATTCCGTCCATCATCCAGAGGAAGTAATCCATTGCAAGGGTTAAGCCTAGCAAGGAGCGCACTCAATAAGGTTCCAGTGGCTAAAGTAATAAAGTCCGAGCAGCTTGAGTCTCAGCTAACAAGAGGAGGCTCTTTCTTGACGCCGGATATTTGGCAGAAAGTAGGAGCTCCCCCCCTAGGAGGAAATCTTTCTTCCGTCCTGCGGGGAGAAAGAAGGAGCGGGCGGGCTTCTTCATTTCAAAGAATGTCACCAGAAAGAAAAGTAGGCCTAGGAGATGTCACCAAGGAGTCATCAAGAATGAAAACTTTCAACCCAGCAGAAGCTATAAATCGTGCGTACAAAAGAAGTATAAAATTAGGATGTGGAATTTGCTTACTTATTGGATTTCGTGTTTGGTGGGCCTTTCTGCCGGAGCAGATGCTAACACTACCATTAGCTTGTTTAGATACGGACTTTGTGAATCTTGTGAAAGAAACCTTTGTTGATATCGTCTTTCTTAGGGATACCCGAAGCAAGGACTCTACGAAACACTTTATGCAAGTAGATACATAAAGTATTCTTCAATAGTAATCCTGATTCGAATAACCTGATTCTTAAATCGTAATCATATATATATATTATATATTATTATAATAACAGCCCTATCTGAGCGAGGGATACCAGTAGTCGCTCTGGAGGAATGCTAGTGGTTATTCAAGAGTAAGTATGCTTTTATAGAAAGAATGCCCTAAGCAAGAGCGAGCGATACTACTTGATGAAGGGATACCTGAAGGCAACAAGGAAGCCAGGAGAGAAAAGCAAACCAGACCAATAAGCTTAGGTATTAACTAGCCCAACAAGCAAGGGACTCAACTAAGCTCATGATAGCGAGTGGTTCAATTCCTGTATTCAAGAAAGCAAAGGAGTAGGTTCCGGAGCTCTAAGCAAATTAAAGCAATAAATAAGTATCACCTTCAATTGCGTATCAAGGAGAACCTGAAATAGCTAATAATAATAAAGCTTAGAAAAGCAATCCAAAATTAGAAAAGATATATCGTTTAGGGGGACTCGTAAGCTTCCTAAGCAAGCAAGCAAGAAGTATAGCAAGCTTCTAACTTCATTCTTCATGAAAGCTGATTCATTCAAGAAAGAAAGCTAGTGGTGATTCTCTGGTAGTAGGCAAGCAAGGGATAAGACAGGAAAGGAAATAGAAGCGAAGCAAGAAGATAGTCAGCTAATTAATGAGAGTTTTAAGTAAGGCAAGCATGCCAGGACTTACTCTACTAAGCTAATTCATAAGCTCATTTATGCTATCAATAAGTAGAACAAGAAAGATAGGAAGAAAAGCATGCTATGCTATAAGATGAGTTGAGGTATTCACTCCCTTCCCAGCAAGCAATAGAGTGATTCTCTTGTATGCAAGTTTATAAACTAAATACCTGCTGAAAGGGAGCCTACTAAGCTCATGAATAAGCTATAACTAGGGCTAGTGGAGTTGATAAAGTAATCAAGAATCTCAATGCAGTCCTATAGCTAGGAATACCTATAAGGGAGAGCGAAGCTTTTTTGAGAATTAGGCTAGCTCGTGGAGCCTCGTGGAACGAGCCGCCATTGGCTAGTTGTTATGATCCGGTTGTATTCAATCCTGAGAGTCTTCTTAAAGAGTAATCCTGTGGTCTTGCTTCCATGAGTCGGATACCTGTAGCCGAGACCTGTACCTGACCTATGAACTGAACCGAGACCTCTTCCCTAGTTCTTTTATCTTAGCGTCTTTCCTTTCTTGGAACAGGAAAGCTTGAGCAAAGTATTACAGTATATAAACACAAAGCCTTAAGAAAGGGAGTTTAAGTATTCTAGTATTTAGTAATCAAGTATAGAAAGAAAGCCCTCTCTGAGCGAGCAAGCATGCGATGGAGCGGATGCAACTCAACAAGCAAGAAAACAGTATCACCAGAAATTGCGTAGCGTATAAGACAGAGAATAACACTAGCTTTTGTTCGATACTCATTCAAGCACTGTAAGCTCTTTCTAGCAAGCTTCTTAATGCAAGCAAGCCACCTACTAAGCTCATGAATAATATCTTTAATTAGAGTGGTTCTTCTTATCCAGTACCATAAGCTCTAAGCAAGCAAGAGCAAGCACGGAGAGCTCTTTCTCATGCTAGTTCTTTTCTCCGGGATTCAATCAATAATAGAGTTCCAATTCCTTTATTCAATCAAGAAGGTAAGCACGCCTAATAAAGGGATACCAACCACTTTCAGAAGGGAGAAGGGATACTACAGCCAGCTGAAAGAAGGGATACCACTGTTGAATAAGGGAGAGCGAGTAGTCCGGTAGTAAAGTAAGTATGGAAGACCCGAAGCAAGTGGTTATTATCCTTAATTCAAGAAAGTCTTATCGAGTAATCCAGAAAGCAAGTAACCTTCTGACGCGGTTAGCAGCAACGGATTCTGATTGACAGATCAGACGCCCCCCCCTTGGGTTCCTTCGAGAAACTCATTTAGGAGAGTGGCGGCGGGACGGCTTCTGAAAGGGATATTATTACACAATGTTTAATATTTTGGAAAGAATGCCTACCGTCACCTGGCGGAGAGCCTTTGAAAGCTCTCGGTGGTTGAAGGGGCTCTTATTGAGAGTTCCTTTGATCATCACTGGTCCAAAATGCTTCAAAACGGAATGGCTTGGGAAGTGAGAAAGCTACACTGGCTTGGTTTCAGGAGGCAATTAATAGTCCTGAGAGGAGTAGATGGATGGAGGCCATGGTGGAAGAGGTAGAGTCATTGCACAAGAACGAGACTTGGGAGTTGGTAGAACTTCCCAAGGGAAAGAAGACCATAGGTTGCAAGTGGGTGTACAGGAAAAAGGAAGCGGTATCAGAAAGAAAAGGAAGGGGAAAAGTTCAAGGCCCGGTTAGTAGCAAAGGGATACTCCCTTATTATTATGAAAAGGGGAAAGGGGTGGATTATGATGAGGTTTTCTCCCCGGTTGTCAGGCACACTTCCATCAGGATAGTGTTGGCATTAGTGGCCTGTTTTCATCTGGAATTGGAGCAACTGGATGTAAAGACGGCTTTCCTTCACGGTGATTTTGAGGAGCATATTTACATGGAGCAGCCAGAAGGGTTCAAGCAACCTGAGACGGAGCACCTTGTCTGTAGATTGGTCGCTTTTTGGGCTAAAAGAAAGAATGATTAAACCTTCTGCCAGGCCTAACTAGAGTGAGTCCTCTTCTATGGGATCGCTACGAGCTAGAGTATCAGATGCTTTTTCAGACTTATTTTCTAAGTAATCACAATCGCCCAACCGTCTTCTCTCTAAGGCTTTCCTATCCTGTCTGTGAGGAAGTCATTGGTTGATCTCCTGGTTCTACCTCTTGATTGCCTACCAAATGGAGACCTAGGAACAAAAGACCAGGCCTCTCGTGCCTATCCATTAGTAAGCAGGTTCCCTCGAAGCCCGGTAACTCCGCCATGAATACTTAGCCCGGTCGGTAAGCCCGACAGCTTTATAGTATTAGTCTCTGCTCTTTCCCTATCAGATGGTGCAGCCAGCGGCTAGTTTTATGATCTGCTGGTTCTTCTCGATATGGATAGAAGCTCTTTCCTATCTATTATGTGGGACTGCCATCCTTGATTCAACCGATCTTATTGAACAACCTATTTCAACAACTTGTACACAAATCGGTTGTTCGATAATAGGTTGTTGTTGTAGTTGCTAGTGGGACTGCTCTTCCTAGTAGCAGCACATTTTACAGCACATCTTTGACAGCTTCTTTTTCTGACAAAAGAGGTTCTTTTATGTGCTGTTCGAGAAGGGCTTGTTACAAAGATCGGATGAACTAGACCAAGGGTGAAAGAGGAGTCAAAAAGTGGAAAGATTCGTCGAAAAGGGTCAAGCTAGGACTCAGTCCAAAGTCAGAGGCAGTCGAAAGGAAGGAGGAATTATAAAGGAAAGGTGCGTTGTCACCGCCCCTGGGTACCTTTGTAGTAGATTTCCTTTTTTGTTGATTTGGGAGAAAAGAAAGAGAAAGAAATAAGATCATTCGAAGAACGTTGAGCTGCACGAATGGCAACGAATGCTGAAGTCAAAGAGGCCGAGACGCCTATGATTAGATGTCTGTTGAGATCGGGGGTAGTTTTCTTCTGGGAACCTATAGAATGACTGAGAATAGGTTGTTGCTGAGGATTGCAATCTTAGATTCCCACTAATCAGGCTGAGCAGACGCAAGCATCTCTTCCGCCAACCCGGATTCATGTAGCGCTTGACTTTCCTAATTTTGATAAGTGCCCGGTCTTCCCTGAAACTCTTAGTTGACGCCGTTCTCTATCTTTATCTTTGGTCAAGTCTTTGATCGTCGAGTCAAGCTGATCGAGGAATCAAGACCTTCCCGAATGGGGTACAGTCGAGATCTTAAGAGGAGGTTCATAGCGGGAGGGACTCAATCGAAACATCTCTAGCAAACCAAGTAGCGAACTGCTTGTATTGCGTCTATCTCGTATTTTGAAGCAAAAAATCCCTTCTTTAAGCAACCCCGTCAAGGCCACCCTCAAGTATGATCATTTTTGAAGCAACTCTCCGGTTGGAAAAGTGCTTTAGGAGAAAAAGACGCCGTTTCCTAGCTAGATGCGGTAGTTTCTGGACTCCAATACCCGATAGCTACTCGATCGAATATTGCTTCTAGTCGCCGAGCTGAGGCTATCTCTTTCCTAGGTTTGGCTAAGGCAAATGACTGAACCTGTCAAATAGGAAATGAAATGTTATCCGCCAACTCCCCTCTTTCTTCTTCTACTGATCTAAGTATGCTTTAACTCCAGGGATAGGACTGATGCCCGCTCGAAGCAGCCTTCATTGATATTGATCACTCTTACTATAGGATAAGAATATTCGTAACTAAGAGACTGAAAGGAAAGAAGACCTGACTAGGATAGCTTCCTGGCCTAGGTAGTTTTTATGTGGTAGTTAGCTTTATTTTCCCTAGATTGCTTAGTGCTGAGCTAAGTTCCGCCCTTTCCTATTAGCTATAGTAGGAGGTTGACTATGTCCTCTAGGACGGAAAGGGATAAGATCAACAATGCCATCATTGACTTCTTCCTCTGACCGGGCTTTTTGTTGATTGACTGAACCCGGACTTCTTTTCCAATCCAAGCAACCTACGTGATCAAGTCTTCACGTAGTTCCTTCTCTCACGCGCTTTTCCACGATTCGCCTGTGGTAAAGCAGCTCTCTAATATCCTTATTGCTCGAGTGAGGTTTCCACTATGCTAGGAGGGGCTAGAAGGTAGGAGGCTGGGGGTCTAGGTCACAGTACGAGAACCTATTATCCTACCTCTTATTACTGGGGTTCTATACCCCTTTTCTCAACGTCGAAATAGGCCAGGCTTCGTCTATTTCGATACAAAAACCACGACTTTGAGAGACCACCGGAAATGGAAGCACGCTTGAGGCAATATGAATAGGGGATTGAGTGGGGACGGACACCATCCCTGCGGAATGGAAAGAAGGCAATCCAACTTAGTGAGCTCGAACGCGCGACCATGGAGACTCTATCTTTGGCGGGGGAGAATCAGAAAGCGGAATACCGGAGTGAACCAGCTCATTCCATTTCTAAGTAAGAAGAAAGGGCATAGACAGAATGAGACTCATCAGGAAGAACTGGATTGGATAAAGCATCCGAGTTCGCGGATTCATCTGTTGAAGCATACCCTGAAGCTAGAGCCGAAGAATATGAATATAAGATGGTGGGTAAGTCGATAGTACGAGTGCTGCTTTCAGATGCATTAAAAGCCATTATTTGTAGCCTTTTGAAGAAATATATATATTATTTAGAGGAAGGACGTAGCTGGCACAATCAGGGAAATGGAGGCACCAGCAGATGAAGTTTTTGGAGAAGAAGTAGTCGTTTTTCCTGTTTCTGGGGAGGAGGATTTCTATTTTCATAGGGATAAAGCTGTTGTTGAATCTTAATGAGGGAATATAGTTACATCCTCCTATTACTGAGCTTTTGAAAGGCCCTCAGGTTAAAGCAAATGGGCATAGGTTTCTTCGCTGGAGGGAGGCTGCTAAAACAGAGGAGCTGACTAGACGGAATGAAACCCCTCGCCCATCGAGACTGAAGCCAGTGCAGTGGTCAAACCAGATTCCTAGCTGATCGTAGAACCACCCTTCTTAGCGCAACCCTTTTCTTGTTTGACTACACGGGCTTGACGAGCCAGGGATTCGCGTACTAATACTAGTGCTAGAAAGTAAAGCATGAATATGGGCTTCAGTGCCATCCATGTCTCTTTTCCCCAGGCTAGCTGCTATCATTGGGCATTTCGAGAATTGAGAGATCAGATCGGGGAATAGAGAAGGCAGAACAAGCGACTGGCACGGGGAGAGGGCCAGCCAAGCTTACTTTCCTGCCTTTGCCCTTTAGCTGCCTAGGAAGACTCCTCTTTTGAATTGAATGAGAAACTATATCACCTATTTGAAGATGGGAAGGTAAGGCAGACTGATCTTGTGAAGAAAGGGATTGGGATTTCTGCCATAGAAATAGAAGGAGCTGTGGCATCTCTATCAGGTATCTCTCTCAGTTGGTTAGCTAGTGTCATTTTCCCCTATCTCTTAGGGCTTCTTACCCCTATCTCTTAGGGCTTCTTACCCCTATCTCTTAAAGGCCTCTTAAAGGCTTCTTAGCCCTATTTCTAAGGGGGCTTCTTTTTCTTAGCCCTATTTCTTAGGGGCTTCTTAGCCCTATCTCTTAAAGGAGGGTTCTTGTACAGAGTTGGTTGCTCTAATCCCGTTGGGGATTCAGTAAGAGGGCGCATCACTGGTTCCTCAAGAAGCTTAGCAGCAGACTTCGTCGATTGAATCTCTTCACGCAGTTTAGCAAGTTCTGACTCCAGACTAGCAATACTCTGAGTATATTCTTTCTTCAGACTAGCATATTCTTTATCTTTCTTGTCAAGCAGACTAGCATATTCTTTATCTTTCTTGTCAAACAGCTCCTGAAGCATCTTCAATTCTAATTTGATAATAGAGCTTTCTTGACCACCGAAGTCTTTTACATCCTTAGGTTGTGTGTCTACCCAAACATTGTTATTATCATAGACAGGTTCCCTTTTGGTACCTACTTTGATTCCAAGGCTTACTTGGTACTCCTTTTTGGCTATTTTAAGGGTATGCCAATCAATACTGAAGTTTGATTCCACGGTGATCTGCTTAGTTCGAGACAGATCAGCGTATTGTGACTCAAACCATTCTAAATTGACCAAGTTTTTAGCTAGACCCTTGTGCTTAATTATATCACCAGAATCTTCAGTTACTAAGAGATAACTCTTAGGTGCTAAGAAGATACCTTTCTTTACAAAGTGCTCTATCTTTAACTTACCCAATTCAATGGAAGAGATTTCATCTTCTGGAAGAGGACTTCCTAGAATAGCTGAGTCAGTATCAGTGTAGTAACAGTCAGGTCTGGAAATGTATTTGTACATATGAATACGAGAACAAGCTGTAACAGCTGCGGACAATTGAACAGCCGATATCTTAGGAGGATCCCAGTCTGAGTTGTCAACATGTCCTTTATTGCGAACGTAACTTACGATATAGTAATGCTCGCTCAGCTTGTCCCCAAAGATCAAATTATCCCTCTGTGTCAAATAGTCATATCTTTTCCTATCGCATACCTCTGTTATAGTACTTTGTGGATTGATACCAAATCTACCGTACAGAGAGTTCATGAGTATCTTGTACCCATATGCCATTGCATCATTACCATTTTTCTTAGCTTCTTGTCTTCTCCCGAAGACGGATGACACAAAGCCTTCGAAAGGACTAGACTTCTTCTCAAACAAGTAGCCCCTTAGTGGTATAATCTTGTAACCCAAGTCGCGCGCATAAATCAATTCTTCGCTAAAATACACACCTACGAATTTACCAGTAGGGAAAAGTCAAGTATTATTCTCATCCCTATAGGGTAAGAAAGGTCGAGTAATTGTACGAGGACACACTACATAAGCCTCAATAAATCCATACAAGTTGGACAATTCTTGGTCTTCCAAATTACCATGCCAGACAGGTACACCACCCGGCATAGGAAATGTTTTCATGATATATGGATATAAGGAGTTCACGTCGTAGTAGTATAAATTTTCACCATATGGCTTATACGTATCAGCATGGCCTCCATAGTACCCACGCCGAATAAATGTATCTTCGTTCCTATTTGGTATATGGATAGGAAAACTATTTGGATCGTAATAGCTCATACGAAAAATGCTCATAGCTAGCGTTGACAATGTCAAGCAATTCCCGATATCCACTTTGTACTGAGTCCAATAAATATCTTGAGCCTTCAGCATAACACCACCTAACAGACGAATATCCTGTTTCATATAATCCAACAATTGTTTACTACGAGGAATCAGATTCGACACTCGCACTTCGTCATGTGGGATGGAGCCTTTAGAACCTAATTGCGGACATAAAGTCTTAGGTTATAGTTCAAGGAATAGATCGACATTAGGCTTACACATCTTCTTACAACTAGCTTAGCTCCTTAGCGAAGAGTGGGATGACCATCAATCAATTACTTATGAACGAATTACGGGAAGCATTAAGTAAGTATGAAAAAAGAGCCCTTTTTCGCATCCTCTTACGATCAGATAGGGGCATACTTTAGACAACCATTTCAACAGGCAATTGGCTTAACGAAACTTGGCCTATACGAGGATTTCACTGGTACATATGCTATCAGATCAGGATTGGTATCAATGGTTAGGTAGTCTTAACATATAGTCTTATAGCCATATAGTATTCATATATCTTAGGTTAGTAGTACATACTAGGAGTTAGAATAGTAAGCAGGCAAACCGTAGCTACTACTTGCTTATGGCGACAATCCCTTCGTTATGAAATGAGCTCATAGAATGGGATGACCTTCACTCAATTATAAGAGAAGGAATGCCGCGAAAGATAATGTAACTATGAAAAACAAAAAGGCCATTTATCGAATCCTCGGTACCAGCTAAAATCACATTAGGGACCTCTTTTAAGAGGCATTCCGATTAAGGAAAGTTTGCCTCTACGAATGGAATGTTGGTTGCTACCCAAAGGGCTTTCTGGATGCCTCGTAGCTGCTCTCCCTTAACTTAAGATAAGAAGAACGCCTATTGAAAGGTGGCTCTAATGTAATGTCTCACACTTGACAGGGGCCCCTAAAGGCTGGCTCCACTTCATTCAATTCGGAATCAACTATTGGATAGAAAGAAAGTGCCCGCGAGCACTGAGAAGATATGAAAACAAAAGAAAGGTCGAATGCTCCCTCGCGAAAAAAGATTCCTCTACAGGCGAATTCCCTACTGACTGACTGTCGCCTTCCCACTAGTTTTCCCTCCATCCTGCTTTGTTCCCCACTAATTGTTTACGAAATGGGGTGCGGTGCCTTTGAGCCGCCTTCTGGAGAGTGGTTTCAGCTCTCCCTCTCGCCTGCAATCGAGTGCCCCGCAGGTTTCAACTAAGCGGGTGCGTGCCTAGATGAAATCCAGCTATCGTTGAGTGAGCTTTTCTTCTACGCTTGACTTGCTTGAAGAACGGAGCGAGCGAGCCTATTTCCTTGTTCACTGCTACTGGCCTTTCCGTGGTGTAGTCTTTCGCATATGAATGAACTGGCCTTTCGAACAAAGTCAGTGTAGTCCCGATGGATCTCCACTTTCTGGACCCCCTCCTCTCTTGCAAAGAAGTCTCTCCCTCTGGTCCCCCCTAGAAGTTGACTTGTTGACGAAGCGGGTGCTTCTTGCTTTCTTCCCAAGCCAGGAAGGGTTCCTGAAGAAGCCAGCTAACAAAGCGGCTGGACTTGATAAGTAGGGGAGTAAGCCCTTACCCGTTGCAACCAAGCCTTTCTAATCTAATGAATAAAGGCGCATTGAAGCTCTCATTCTTGGTCGATATTCTTCGATCCTATTGGTGAAACTAAACAGAAGAGCTGCAAGAAGCCGTAGCCCCTGTTTATCAAGCCTTAGTCAAAGAGTGAGTGCCCGGCGTGTGGTAAAGGGGAAGGGGCCTAGAAGTGCCTACTACTAGACTACTCTACGACTTGCAGGCAGCTATGAATGAGATTAGATCTCTTGAACTGTTACCCACATTGGGAACATCCTAGTTACGACTTGAAGCAACTGTTTTAACTGTCCTATTTGAGACGGGGCCTTAGCTTGGCTCCATTCAATCCGGTCTGGTATTTCGGTAAGGGGCGAGCTAGAGCTCAAAGTGCCTCACTCACGAATATCATATCTTATGCTCTGCTTCCCCACTAATTGACTTCGCAGGTGCTGCTTTGCTGCCTGAATTCCCGGATAGCTGAGCTGGTGAAGTAGTCTTCAACATCGTCTGCTGCTCTTTCTGCTGAGTCAAATGCCCTAGTAACAATGCTGAATTAAGATTTCTCACCTGCAAATGAGTCTCCCATACTTCTTTCTTTCCCCAAAAGGGTTACACTTTAAGGTGCTGCTTTCCCATCCCCTGCAAAGAGAAAACCTCCCCCACTTTAGCATTCCCTCCTAAAGGTTTTTTCCCTTACAGGTTCTTTCACCGTCCCTCCCTGTATCCCCCGGGGGTGCTTCCATAATTCCAGAGTGAGTGGCGGTAAGTTCAATCAAGTGATATTTGAGACAGAAGCAAGCAATTGGTCCAACCAGTCCTAGCTGACCTTCAAAGAGGCTTCGGCGCAACCTTCTTACTGACAGAAGGGGAGGAGAAGACTACCAAATAGCCAACCCCACTCCGATCCGAGAGGCAGACTTCCACTGCGGAAACTTACTTTACGAAGCGGTCGTTCAAAGCAAGCATTTCCTTCTCCCTCAACATGAATTTGAGGCATAGAGATGGAATGGAGTCCGGGTCAGCCAACAACTCCGGCCCAGAAGCACGCTTGTCTTAAGTTGCATCCTTAGGCACGTTCTACCTCTGCCTATTGGTCGGTAGAGCCAACTTCCGGCCTTGAACCCGCCTTTCGGAACTACATTCAGCAAGCATAGGATTCGGGATTGGACAAGAGCACCCGCTAAGACAGAGTTCACTGCTCCACATGAAAGACCGAATTGAGCAGCCAACCAACCACTTGAGTGACCCGCTAAGGTAGTTACCCTCCCGGTATTCCCTCTCTGATCTTATAAAAGTACATTCAATATGCTGAAGATGAGCGAGCCTGCTTTTTCTATTGGATGGAAAGATACATTGCCCGCATTCCACCAACCAGTTTGATACTTTGACTCTCGGAGGGGTGATCTATGCTCTTGAGGTGAACAATAAAGGCAATCTGGTTGTACCACGTGCAGAAGTAGCAAGAAACTAGCACCTCTCTTCCGACATACCATAGCCTAATAGGAAGGCAGCATAGGCAGGAAGAGGCCTCGTTGCGAGCCTGAAGACTCTTTATTCTTTTACGGGTCGATCTGATTCCAAGATATGGGGGTTAGGGTTGCTCACCTATCAATGCAATTCCTCCTATGTCTCACAACATCCCCCGCCAAAAGTGCTCCTTGCCCACTTGTTGACGAAGCGGGGGCGGGCTGCTTTTATTTTACACCTTCTCTAGAGTTTGAGGAAAAGACGCATTCCCCACTCTAGCAGGAACCCGGTAGCACCTACTTACAAATAGAAAGAATTGGTCTATTGCCATGTCTTTCTTATTCTAAAAAAATGCCCCCACAATCATGATACTCTTTAGGGAAATAAAGATTTAGCTTCTAGTTATGTAGCTAGAGCTAAAATCCCCCTAAATGAGTCATTAGGGATTAAGCGTTCCGTTTTTGTTGTTTGTCCACTCCACTCTTCTCTTCTTAGGGATACACTTCTTAAGTTTTAATGCAAAAGCAACTCCTCCTGTTAGGAACACACTAAAGATTCTTTAGGAATAAAGATGCTACGGCTTTAGTGATCCTATAAAAAGGAAAGAAGTCAGTGTAAACCACCCCGGAAATGATCCCAATAGCCGGTTCTCTCTACTATGAGAATAGTTGAACGAACATCGCTCCTAAGTGTCTCATACGTTAGAGAGGGATATATTTAATATCCAGGGTATGGGGAAGAGTGAAGACTATGACTGGTAGGGCCCCCTCCTTATCTGAGTTCGCACCGTATCATCAAAAAGACATTTACTGGACTTGAGAGCATTCTTATTGAGTAGGTATGAGCGATCCCCTGCCAAGAACTTGACTTTGAGTTCACTCTGAATTGCCAAAATCTATTCATTGCGTCATATAAGGATCAAGATAGAACAATTGACTACCAGACTTGTATACAAGAATAAAAGAGACAGGGGCTCTATCGATGAGAGCTTAGGTGAAGGCTCGAATAGCTTAGTTTAAAGACTCTGTATGGGATGTTCTTTCTATAGAGTGATAAACGGCTTTATAATCTAAAAGCCATAGTCGGGCAGAAGGCAGTGTGCAGTCAGCCAGTAGATGACACGGGAGTTGGAAAAGCACGGAGAGGGGCTCTACCACGATATGATATCTCTCATTGAGAAAGCGCTATAAAAGCCGCTGCTTCGTTCAGGAGCGAACAACCACTAAATTGCTTGTTAAATGGAGGAGCGGAAGGGGCAAAGTAAACGACTGATGCCAGAAGGTATGTGGAAAAGCCAGGGACAGAGAGAGCGGAGGATAGGACTGATTGAATGTCATTTCACGCTGATAGGAATGGGGGACGGGTGAATTGACGAGGTGGGATAGAGGAGAAATCCAATCGACTTTCATTTCATTGACCTTCTGTGAACTCCTAAAAGTTCGCGGATGGACTACTCTATTTGATTTGAAGAGATTTGCACCGGGAATGGGCTTCTTCTATTCTTCTTTTTAACAGCTCAATCAGAGTTCAGGTTGGGTTACGTCCCGAGTCATGAAA